>BLKR01011131.1:0-38234 GCA_011170035.1 Teleogryllus occipitalis
AGAGTTGGGAAGGAGGAGGGGGACAGCTCATTTTTTTCATTGGGATTAACTTCACAGTACCCAGAGGGGTTATCGTTTTGTTCATTCATTGGGCAGTTGTTAGCAAAATGTCCGTGATCCTTGCATAGAAAACATGATATAGAATCTGATGATGGATATATCCAGAAAACTGTGTCATCATAAATAATTTTCACGGTTTCTGGTACTTTGTCCATATCATCTGGATGAATATAAATTTGTCCCCGGAAACTCAAAATGTGACTAAACCCTGTTTCGTACATGCCGGCTCTCAGGAAGGTCATTGAAGAGCCGATTCGAATTTTGAGTTTCGTTAGCTCGTCAATAATTACTGAGTGTGGGATAATAGGACACACATTAGAAAGAATGAGTCTTGTATTCTGCGTAATTAGCGGTCTAATGGATAACGTTGAGTTATTAATTGAAATGGTTGATTTATTGTCAACTAGCTTTTTCACAGATTCCTTAGAATCCAGATAGACACATATACGGTTTTTTGAAATCCTTGAGACGAACCGTATGGTCTGAGGATTGATAATTTTTGCAAGTTCCTGGATGTATGTTTTAACTGATATACCGTCTACTGAGTCCATCACAATCGCGTGTTCTTTTGTGGGAAACATACCTTTCTGAGCAGCAGTTAAATATCTGTTGGCATAATCTTGATTTTCATTACTAACTTGACTTGATTGATGGGTTTCACTGTTTGGGATGACTCCTTGATCAGAAGCCATCTTAGGATAGACGTTGGGTGTACTGTGTACACCTACTGAGGTTTACTCACTCACTGGATTTGATTCAGTTGATCATTAACACAAAAGTCGACACAACACAACACTCGGCACTGTGCGGCCTTCATCGGGGCTCACCGAACTCGATGCCGCTTATCGCACTACGGGAGGTCTTTACTCGCCAACGGTCGGAGCGACACTGATATACAAAACTTTTGTAACATAAATTCTGAACTATTTTGAGGCTATATTTCGGAAGTTCCAAAATTTTGAAAACTCAAAAGTCTGATATTTTGAAAATATTAAGATAAATAAAATATAGTATTATAAAGGGCTTATTTTGACTAGAAATATTTCATACAAGCAGAAAAGCGTATAGCATTAGTACTTAATCCAAACCTTTGACAAAATATCCTGAAACTTTCTTTGAAAGTTGACGTTAATTTTTTAATGAGAAGTATTACTTATTTGAAAAGAATACGACGGACGAACGAACGAATTACGTGGTGTACCACCATACTGCAACTGTAATTGACCTGATTTCAAACCTCACCTTGTGGAATGCCACAACTGCATTGCACGGTAACAGTGAAACATTCACGATCGCGTTTACATCCGTCCCCGAGCTCACAAGTGCCCATAAATAAAACTTCTTAACGGAAGAAACAGCCTTTTTGTGTCGTCGTGTTCCGGCATCTGTCACTCATAAATTCAGAGCTAATGCGTTGTTCACCTGCTCTCGGAGGCTCCTCGTTTGTGCGTTTAGACTGTGCTGCGTGTCACAGCGTCGTTCTCTTCAGCGCTGCAAACACCGGAGCGCCGCAAGTACCTGCAGCACCTGCAGATTCTGCAGGGCCTTTATATGGGAGAACCACGCACGCTCGCTCGCGCGGACGCGCAGCCGTCGTAAAATTTTGAACTTGAAAGATTAGTTCTCCTCCGCACTCAGCGGCTGAATCGTTTGGCACAAAACTCAGTCGCACGCTTTTCTCAACTGGTGCCAAAAATGCTTTGGCAAAAGGAATTTATTTACTCAGATTGTAACGCAGTATTTTTATTTGTATTCCTTGATCAACTTTCTAGCTATTATCAGATCTGCCATATATAAGCTTTGATTCGACTCGTTTTCATCTGTCAGTCGACAGAGCTATGGATAGTCAACAAATTTCGCCAGACTCCAGATCTGCTCGACCGAGAGAGGTGGCTCAGAGCATCAACTTATGACACTGCCGAGCCTCTGACTGGGAGGTCCTAGGTTCGAGTCCCGACAGTAACAGGATTTTCGATAGCTAGCTAGTTCGAATTCAGTCGCCGTCTGGAAGAGAATTCAAGGGACTGGCTGCTCTGATCGGTAGTTTCGCGCGGTTTTCCACATCAACACCAGGTGAATGCCGGAGCAGTACCCTAACAAACGGGCGACGGACCGCGCGCGATATTTCCTTCCTCTTCCTTGTCATATCCTAACCTCATACATTCAATCTCTTACACTTGCAAGCACTACACTACCACAGACGTCGGGAACTTTGAGCTTGTCCCGGTTGGGCCGGTGTCCCGCAGGTGGGAGATACCTGGTTGGTAAAGAGACCCGCTAGTTAACGGTAGATCCGCGCCGCATCTCGCCATCTAGCGGGGCAAGATCACCACCACCTCCCGAGAAAAAAAATGCATTATACTAACGGAACTAATGACCTTAGGAACTGACGTGCAGGGAATCACTGAAAAATCAATCAAATATCCATACCATCCACCTGAGAAATTTAGTGAGGAGAAATCTCGTATGAGATTAGATGATGTATTAGAGATGAGTAAATCTCTTCTCTAATGTACTTCGACTTTCAACCGTTCTGTTTTGTGATATAATTACTGTATAAATTACAATATGAATCTAATTATTTGGTTGGGTCAAGGTAGATTCAGTGCATGTGGACACAATACATACCATTCCTTACCTTGCGTGTATTGTGTGCAAACACACGGTAATCCACAATGGAGGAGTCCGCAAATGGTATAATGCTTGGATTGAGATATGGCCCGATGAAGCTGAGAACAAAATTACTTTGATGGGCAACTAAAAAGCAAATGTTGTTTATACATTTCTCTTTCCATTGTTGCCCTTCCGTGTTTTCCCGCAACCAGTGGGATTGGTGAGCAGTGGTGGTAGTGGGGAGCAACTCCCATCGCCGGCGAGTAACAAAAGAATGACGGATTGCGTCGGAACTTCGCTTCCCATGGCAGGAGGCGCGTGTCGGGCGCGGGTGCATGTCTACGCGGTGTTAGAGGCGCGGCTGTTAACGTGTTCTCCCATCACACCGGCCGCTGCCCTTGGCCCCGCCACGCCCCATGCGGCGCCGGCGGGACCTAGACGCAAGCACTTCGGCGCGGCAGAGCAGGGGAAACGCACGAGGAGAACAATTGTTGCAACAACCATTTGTGGTACTGGTTGTAAATGGACGCGTAAGGAAGGTTATTGCTTTTAAAACGTGATGTTCATGGTTTAATGGTGTTTGTTTTTAACAAATATAACATTGTTGGTCAAACCTGCATGCTAAAATGTATCAACCCTGCCACCGTCGGGACTCGATCGCTGGGACATCCCGGCCAAAGGCACTGCACAAACATCAATTGATGCCGTGAGCCACCAAAGCCTGTAGATTGATCGGATAAACCACGGATGTCAGAGTAGCGGCATCTCAGATAAACCACAGGAAGTAGAGCAGAGGCCGATCAGAGCGGCCGGCATCTAAAATTCTCTTTCAGTCAGCGGCTGAATTTGACCGAGTCTCGAACACCAAGACCTCCCGGTCAAAGCCATTGCAGAGTCAGCCGCAACACTCTGAACTCATACATAACATGCATTATGCAAGGAACCGAAGATATAATTTCTCGCTTTCAGGGACACTTATTCCCTTATTTTAAGAACTTCCCGTTGTTTACAAGAAAGGCGAACGTGCGAGGAAGGAGCGAACGGCGCGGCGGCGGCGGCGCAGGCGGCCACGGCGGGCGAGGCGCGTGCAAGGCGCGTGCCAAGACGCATGCGATAAGGCGCGAGCGGGCACGACCGCGTGCGCAATCGCTACGTGCAGCCCGCACGCGTCGCGCCTCCTCCTGCCTCCGCCGGCGGCTGCTGCTGCTGCTTTATGGAATGGCTTCTTCGAAGCGCCGATACTCGGGATCGTAAAGGAAGCGTTTACTCGCCCGCCACTAAACTTTTAGCGCTGGATTAATAGAAAATTATTTACAAACTTTTTTATGCTCCGAGTGTTCTTGAAAACAAGGAGAGGAAATTTTAAATTTCCTACAGGATATGTAGCTGGAAAGATGAGCAAAACCGTATTATAGTAAAATGTGTACCTGACATGTGATTAACAATTCTCAGAAAGGGGAAAATTGTCAACCAAGATTCATACATTTCTCTGATTCTGAAATTCATATTCTCCCTGTTGTTGACTAAGATCTGTAGACTACTGTGCTTTATGATTTGAAGATTCGAATTGTGCTGTACATGAAAGCAAACATTCTTATCTGCCCAGGTAGTCAGTCTGAACCTCAGTCTGAACCTCAGTCTGAACCTCAGTCTGAACCTCAGTCTGAACCTCAGTCTGAACTTCAGTCTGAACTTCAGTCTGAACTTCAGTCTGAACTTCAGTCTGATCCTCTGTCTCAACCTCTGCCTCAACCTCTGCCTCAACCTCTGCCTCAACCTCTGCCTCAACCTCTGCCTCAACCTCTGCCTCAACCTCTGCCTCAACCCCTGCCTCAACCCCTGCCTCAACCCCTGCCTCAACCCCTGCCTCAACTCCTGCCTCAACCCCTGCCTCAACCCCTGCCTCAACCCCTGCCTCAACCCCTGCCTCAACCCCTGCCTCAACCCCTGCCTCAACCCCTGCCTCAACCCCTGCCTCAACCCCTGCCTCAACCCCTGCCTCAACCCCTGCCTCAACCCCTGCCTCAACCTCTGCCTCAAACTCTGCTTCATACTGTTTCAAACTCTGCTTCAAACTCTGCCTCAACCTCTGCCAGGCCTTCCGGTCGCCCGCGCCGCTCAGCACGTACTCCGCGCGGGAAGCGGTGCCGCCCCATGATTTTATACCTGCGATATTTATGGTCGCACGGGTTACGAGCAACACCTCGCCGGAGCTCCCGTCTCTGCTTCCATCTCTCTACCCTTCCTCCTCCCGGTCTCCGAGAACCCCCGTTTCTACTGCCGAGGCAACCGTCGTTTTCGTCTCTATCGCTCTCGCCAACCCTGCTAGCCAAACTCCCCACCCCCACCCAAACAACCCCAATGTCCCTAACCCCCAAACGCACTTAACTTTTGTAACCACCACAACTACCTCAATGACGCCATCGTCCCAAACGTCGCAAACACCCACAAAGATTCGAAGCCTCCCGCGCCTCGAACAACCCGAACATCAACGTCCTCCAGAGTGTCTAACAACTCAAACGTACCCAGATTCTCCAATGCCTCCAAACGCCCCCATCATCTTCAACGTCCTCGAATTTTTCAACGCCGCCAACGCTCCCATCGCTTCCAATGCCCCCAAAATCCGCAACACTCTCACGTCCCAAACGTCGCCTCCCCAACGTCCTCAGTCATTTAAGACCCTAAACATACTACACTACTAACGCCATCTCCAACGCCTTAACGGTGCTATCTAGTCGCTACACCGCCAGCCTCTCTGCATTTCCCGTCCACCATCTTCCCCTCCTTCCGTTGTTTAATTCATTCCCGCCACCTCTCCAGTTCTAACTACTAACATATTACGTGTTATTCATTTATATATCATAAAGATACAATTTTGACTGGCTTCTATCGTAATCTAAAGAAAATTGTATTTTCTTTCAAACCGGTTGGAAAGAAAGTATTATTAAAATGGAACGTAACCCCTAAGAGGAGGCCCGAAATTTCAACCTAATTTCCGATCAGGAAAATGCATCGTCAATTGTTCCTTCACCAGCTGTCGCCATCAGTTTTCCCGAGTATCTTAAGTGAAAAGTCCTACAACACTGACAACAGATATTTCTTGAACGGCTTGATTTGATGTCTGAATTATGATTTGCAAAGCATGATTACAGGTCGTCCGACATCAACACAGAGATATCAGAAGAAATTTTTGTTTGTTGTATTGTTTCGCATTCCCTTATTGGTTCTACACATAATAGCTTATTGTGTAACCATACGGATACCTACGTGACACGTCATCCGTTTCTTCGACATACGTTTACTTCGTCTCCTCGATTGTCTTGACAGCATTCTCGCTGTCAGAGTTCGGCGCAGAATTCTCCTCCCCCGCCCCTTTGACTTCGATCCCACCGGCAGCACGCCCCCCTCCCCGACCTTCGACAAGTTCTTGCCACAAGTTCCGGCCCGCCGTCGCTTACCTGCTCTCGCCGCGAGCTGTCGCCCCCAGCGACCGCAGGTAAGCGAACTCGGCCGCGGAAGGCACATCCCTAGGGTGCCGCCGGCGAATTGTTCGCGTCCGCCTGCCCCCCACCCCTACCCCTTCGCCGTGCGTCAACCGGCTGGAATGGCTCAGAGTGAGCACTGCTTTTGCCTCTGCGGCGTCGCTGACAGGAAGGTTCTAGGGACCCAATGGGCGGTGGCGGACTTTTGACGTTAGCTACGTAGCTGAGTCGAAATCAATAACTGGGGGAGAATAGTAGAGGCCGGCTGCTCTCATTAGTAGTTTTCGTGGTTTCTCAGATCAATTGCAGACGAATGTGGGTGCAATATTCTAACAAAGGGACGCGCGTAACCTTTCCTTCCTCACCTTTATCCCCTCCAATCCCCTTCCATTTACACTTACACTGACATGTACGACATTATCACTCATATCGGAAGACAATTCGGTGCTTAGAACTTGTCCCGTCTCGGGCGGTGACACGCTCATAAAAGCCCTCTGTCACCCTATTATCTCCAGGTGGCGCTTTAGTTTCACTACATCATGCTTGAAAACGTCTATGGCGAATGAGTTAATAAAAGAAAAGAATTTGACTTTAAGAAAAGAATGAAATTGTCAAAAAAATATCCAAAGCGAAACTTGTCAGTAATGTGTACTGTCAATATTGAAAGCAAAAGTTGTCAAAAAAATATCAAAATTTGAAACGAAAAAAGTCTGAAATTGGAATAAATGAAGGACGCACGAATGAGATACAATACGAAAAAAATCAAATAAATTTGTACATGTTTTTCTTAATAGGTCAAATAAATAATGAAATATAAGAAATGATCAATTTGAATTCGATATTTTTGTGCGCATAATTAAACTCATAAATATTTAAAAAGTTAGGCTGGCGACAAAAAGATGTTCTTGGTGATTAATCGTTTCTGAGATTTTGCAACAATCATTACATTCTTACTTTTATACTATTTTTCGAACACAATAATACCTTCATTCTCCACAATTTTAATAATATTTTTATGAATTTCTGACGCTTAAATAAACCAGCCAACCATTTTCAACGTACGGTTCGCATTGTCTTCAGCAGTGCCGTCGTGAACGGAAAGCTCAGACGTCGCCAGAGCGCAATGTCATTCGCAGTCAAGAATCGTTTTGTTCTTGTTTGAGAACGGATTTCGAAACGATGGACGACAGACCACGAGAACTCTTTCAGGCAGCGGAGGCAGCAAACCTTTATTGATTCTTCGAAAATAGAAGGAATCAAACAGGAAGGAATATGAAAGATTTTCTGCCTCGTGGAAGGAAAAATCGTGCAGTGATAATAAAAAGTTAATTATGAATGAAATCGAAGTGCTAGTAAATGCAATAAAAGATATTGCTGATTTTTGAAAATTGTGAAGATCATACCGGAGGTAATAGTGAAGTTTTTCAATATTACAATTATGTTGTTGCAACTGATGTAATATTTCAATGTTTTAACAAAAGGGATACACAGCAAAATTCAGATATGATCATTGATTGACATGGAAATGTTGTGTACGGGGTTTGTAAAAGATTTATTTTATCTTTCAAACCGTTTTGAATCTCCCCTCACCGTTAGTAAATACTTTCGACGTTAGTAAATTGCAATGTCTATTTTAAGTAGAATATTTGTATCTTCTGATTATTGCCTGGGTTATCTTTCAATATACTTCCATGTTCTTTTATTTAATCTGGAGAGAACCAATATGAACAAAAAGATTTCATCAAAAAAGTTCATTTTTTCAAAAAATCAGTTGAATTGTGTAAATTGGGTGTTTTTGATTTCTGTGTTGATTTTTCTTTCCGAACAAATATGTGCATTTATGTTCGCAGCACATCTTATAACACTTCCTTCTACATATATGTGCTATATTTGATTGTAGGAGCATTATTGTAACATGAAAGAAATAATTAACATAGAAAGGTTTTAGTACACGTTCAAACGAATGAATGCTCGTTACAAGCACGAGATTATATTCTAGTGACTTGTTACAAATGTAAAAACTAAACTGCCCCCATCTTCGACCAAACTTCAACGTCTCAAATGCATTAGACTGGCAAAACTCAGCATGGAAGTAGATGCTGCGCTTGAACACCTGGCTGCCGCCAGCCGACTCTGGAAATTCCTGAGCGTGCTCAACCGCCTTTTTGCATCCGCCGATACGATCAGCCCGCTCACCCTCCGCCTGAGCCGGCGCCTCGGAGCGACCTCCTTCCGAAGCTTGTTAACACAGCGCTCCCCGCAACGGGTCTCGCGAAATTTTCCTCCCCGTCACTGTTCTGTTCCCTGAGGCACGCCTAGCTCGTTCCCCGCGTCAGTCAATCCCCTGAGCTGACGATCCTCGCGACTCCATGTTCCTCGTGAATGACATTGTCCGCGACCGATATTCTCCGCCAGCGATGTTCCCCGCGACCGACATTCCTCGCAACCACCGTCCCCCGTAACAGTCATTCCACGCGACCGTCGTTCCCCGCGACCGTCGATACCCGCAACAGTCATTCCCCGCGACCGTCGTTCCCCGCGACCGTCGTTGCCCGCGACCGTCGTTCCCCGCGACCGTCGTTCCCCGCGACCGTCGTTCCCCGCGACCGTCGTTCCCCGCGACCGTCGTTCCCCGCGACCGTCGTTCCCCGCGACCGTCGTTCCCTGCGACCGTCGTTCCCCGCGACCGTCGTTCCCCGCGACCGTCGTTCCCCGCGACCGTCGTTCCCCGCGACCGTCGTTCCCCGCGACCGTCGTTCCCCGCGACCGTTGTTCCCCGCGACCGTCGTTCGCCGCGACCGTCGTTCCCCGCAACAGTCGTTCCCCGCGATCGTCGTCCCTCGCGACCGCCCCCCTTCCACTGTCATTCCGTGACTTTGTCTCTCCCTCCCAACTTTCCATCTCCCGCCACACCCCGCCCCTGCTGATTTCTGTTATCACTAATCCTCACGCTAGTTTGTCTCTACCACAGTCTACGATTACAGCAACGGCGCTCTCAATGACCCTGCATCGCGCTTCTCCCATCACCCACCATCCCGCACTTTGCTCTTCACACTGCGTTCTTCCGAACGTGCTACAGCCCCTTATTGTAGTCTCCCGTTCATCAGGTGACCGGACCTGACTTCCGTAACACAAAACCTCGCTTACACGAGTATCTTCGAAAGTAATTATTTACTATTCTTCCCAAACCTATACACATTGCCATAGGTCATTTCAGTCTAATAAGGTGTCATCAGAAGTTTCTTTATTTCGGATTCATTTAAGTTCGTCTGCTTCATATCGCACATTTCATGTTCGCCTAACAGTTAATTTTTTTAGTTTCTTCTGGTTTTCATTACTGTCTGGGCCCCATCGGTTGCCCCCCCCCCCCGATCAATTTTGTCGCTTCCATTCCCAAATGGTGATCCGATCGCTCTCTCCGATCATACCCGGCCGTTGGCTGCTCTTCGCCTCCCGGATTCCCGCTCGCCTGGTCGATAATTCCCCGCTCGCGGATTGCACCTCGCCGACCGCCCCGCAACCCCTCCCCGCTCGCTTGTGATCGCTTTCCTCCTTCCCGATCGCCCACCGCGCGCCGATGGGTAGCCGCGCGCCCAGCTGAGCCAGCGCGAATTTCGTTCGTGGGCAAATGGCGTGGCGGCGGCGGTGCTGGCGGAGGCTGCGCCGACGGTGACGACGGCGGTGGTGGCGGTGGCGGAGGTGGTGGCGGTGGCGGCGGTGGCAGGGGCGGCGGTGGCGGCGGAGGCGGCGGGGGCAGCGTGGGCGGCGTGGGCGGCGTGGGCGGCGGGGGCGGCGGAGGCGGCGGGGGCAGCGGAGACGGCGGGGGCAGCGTGGGCGGCGGGACGGCGGGGCGGCGGGAGCGGCGGGGGCGGCGGGGGCGGCGGGGCAGTAGGGCGGCGGGGGGCGGGGGCGGCGGGGGTGGCGGGGGCGGCGGGGGCGGCGGGGCGGCGGGGGCGGCGGGGGCGGCGGGGTCGACGGGGGTGACGGGGGCGGCGGGGCGGCGGGGGCGGCGGGGGCGGCGGGGCGGCGGGGGCGGTCGCCTAGCGGGAGCGGCCGAGCGGAGGCCAGGGCCGTTATCAGCAAACAAGCTGCAGGTAGTTACTGGGTGGCGCTATCATGTTGAATCCTCCACCCCCCACTTCCTCTCGTAGCGCTTCCTGCGCCGAACCCGTCCCCGCCGCTTTCGCCCACCCGTCCGCGCCCTTCGCCAGAAATGAGCGTGCTCTTGGACGCATTCGATACAAGTTTTCTTTCCCAACTTCTCAAGAAATTTTCTCTTTTGCCGAAACTACTCCGTAAATGTTTGTTCAGATTATTTCCAATGTTTTTCTTGAAATAAGAATTTCATGGCAGGTGAATACCAGCGGCGCTCCGTGTTTGATGTAGTCCCTATTTCTGCCGTGTCACTCCAAGATCGTTGCGGTCGCTCGTCCTCCTTCCCTTTACTTTGGGACGTCACTATCTTTCACTAGAGTCGTATATCTCCAGGCATACGTTCAACAACATCGTTCCAGCCGCTGCCAACTGCCATTCACATGCCCGTTTCCGTTAGGCGTTGACTACGGCTTCACATTTCCCACCGCACAACGCCCCTTTCTATCATCCTCATCTCATGCCTCATCCGCTGGTTCTCTCTCCTCATTGCAGGAAGATCCTACCCCTTGCAGCTGCCATAGAGTCCTCGTTTTCTCTGAAACCCTTTTTATGGTTCATCGCTTCTCTTCTTTCATTGTCTCTCGAGACTTCTCCCTCGAGACTATGCCCCTCTTTTGAATAGTCATCTCAGTGAATAGTTTTATTATTAATATTCTTACTCTGCTCCAATATTATTATGTTATTTTTTGTGGGGTTTTAACACGTTTCATAGAAGTAACTACTTTTCCTAGCATTATGTGTAACTGAAGGAACAAAAAAAATTAATTGTGCAAAATCGTACTTATAAAAAAGTACTAAAAACCAAAGTGAAATAATATTTAATTGTATTATTTTCTTATACTTCTTCACAAAAATGTAAATGTCTTATTTTTGTAGCAATGGTGCGGTCGATTTTTATGCTTTCCCCAGAGCCAAGTTTTCATCCCAGTGCAGTCGTGCAGTGGAGTTACCATTACCGTTCGCTCCGCACATTTGATGATGCCATCGCCCAATCCGCCCCTCCCTTCCCTTTCCCGCCCCGCCCGCTCCCACCCCCGCGCCGTTCCGCTCCGCCTCCTGCCGCCCCGCTCTTCGCGCGCAGCCATCTCGGGCCGGAGCGAGCAGCCGCCACCGCCGCCAGCGAGATATGGGCTGTGAATATTGCCGCGCGTTAATCAAGGAAGACATAAGAGCGCGCCGCGTTAATCTGCGTTAACAGTCGGCAGAATCAATTTAACGGAGTCTCAGTCAACAGGAAGCGACGTTATGGCTGGACCGTAAACCTAGCCCGTTAAACGTAACGACAATGTTCACGGCTCCGCTCACCGTCGCAAGTCGCCCCCGTCGCCGTCGCCGGCGGAGATGGCGCCCCCTCCGCCTCCCGCGCTGTCTGCCGTCGCGCCCGCAAATTAAACTGATTCATCAGCGCCAAGGTTACACGTGTCTTGTAGAGTCGGGCGCGTCGCTCATGGTGCGTGTAAACAACATAATCTCATCGGAAACGTAGCGCCTCTTGCGGAAGCGGCCACCGCCAGCGCATCCTGGCGAGAACGGGCGGAAACTCTTGTCACAAGGCGACACCCGAAGATCTTCTCCCTCCCTCCGCGTCGACGCCACGACATCTGGCGAGAATCGTCGTAATCTCGCGGAGCAGCTTCGTGGAATTAGGCTCCCAATTAGTGAACTAAGGAGTTTGTTTTCCGAGTGTCGACGCCTATTAAGACATCATTAAATCAACGATCAGTTCATGCTAAGGAACTTTCCCTGCGTTGAGCCTGTAAACTCAAATGAAATGACAGCTTTCTCGCTCGGAAACTTGACTCAGTTGTAACAAACCTCATTTTTGTGTGTGCAATCAGCTCTAGAGACAAACTTGGAAGTGTTGGTGTATCAAATTTTACTTCACGTCTTGTCGATATCAAATAACTCATTTCTTTTATGTGTTCTTTCTCAATAAGTGGTTCTTATTTGAAATGCAAATGAGTACGGCAATACAAGGAAGTTTAAAAACTTTACTTCCAACTCTGAGGAGCCAGCTCCCTGCAAAAGGAAGATCTCCAGACGAGGACGGGGAAGGGTTAAAGTAAGAACGATGTGGATTCCACGACCGACACTGTATATAATTTATAAACTCCGATAATATCAATGACGCTGGCTGAAACTAAAAAGTTCCACGTATTTATACAGGATGTCGCTGAAATGCCAAATTAAATCAGTAAATAAACGGTATTCAATTATTATTTGTAGTTATATAGATGAACATCCTGGAAATCATGAAACGGAGAAACGGAAAAAAGAAACTTCGGTATGTGGAACAATACCCAGTTTATTAAGAAACGTACAAAAGTTTAATAACTAATTTGTCTCCACTTTGACAATAACAACCAGATTATGAAGAACGGGTTATTCGCGCCTGAGAGAACGCAATTTGCTGTACACGTGTGTCACACATGTAGGAGAGGATGCCACAAATACTTTCGCTACTTCTTGTTTCTTCTCAAAGGGAGACATCTTGTGCAAGTCAGCTCGTATCCTGCCCCCCGTCTCCCATTTTCATTTGGCATGTAACTTTCGCGACACCCTGTGTTATCTGGTGCAGGCGACACAGCTGAGCAGCGAAATTGGACTCCGCCATTCCGGATAACAGAAATCATAAAAATAAATAAGCCCAATAACAATGCCGTTTCCTGAGTGCATTTTAAGTCGGCCTGCCGCCTGCGCATCCGAGCCCTTGCCCGGAATATATTAAACTGGAGCCGTATGGCCCCTCCCAGTTCATCCTGCGGCGTTGCGTGATTTTAAAGCGGAGTCGGTATGAAATTGCTCGAAATAACTTCTCATTATGAACACTCCAACTTGGAACGCCCGGAAACGCCCAGCGTTGGCACCTCCTTTTTCGCTTAAGTTAATATATCGTTCGACGGAATGGGCGGCAGGATCATAAATGCTTTGCAGTGATTAATTTACATTAAAGTACAGATATAATGACTGGAATGGAGGTAAAGGGATACGTTCCAAAATAAGTGGTACTTTTGTTTCTCATTAAAACGTTTCGTATTATATACAATTTCCTTTGAAAAGGAAAACCTCTCTTTGAAGTTGATTTAATATGAAACCTCGGCCATTTTCCAATTTTTATTATCTTGTTATGAATATTTCTTTTGAATGAAAATGAAATAATTTGAAATGTTAGTAGTACGAGCTGATGAAATAATCATTCACTATAATTAATATACTTAGCAATTTTCTAAAAGAAAACAGTTTGAAAGAAACCTTACTTGTCACAAGTGAAAACAGGGACTGCAGATGAAGCTGAATATTCGTTAAATACTGCATACCTAACATTGAGGATCTTTCGATTCCGTATGATATGCATCGTATCTTTCGGTAACTACCATTTTATCGGAAAGTTGTTGCAGCCTTTAATGCATATTTTATGCACTATTATGCACATCAGTTTGCGCAGTACTTTGCAAAAATTCCAAACAAGAAAGGTCGAAGGCTACGTCAACTATTACACCAATTACGATGATCAGAGACTAGCCTCTAAAAAGGGTTTCGCCATTAATAACGATATCTTTATTATTATTATTATTATTATTATTATTATTATTATTATTATTATTATTATTATTATTATTATTATTATTCCTCTAATTCACGACGAAAGATATTAGTTGCTTGAATATAAAATCTACTCTAGGTAGCAACCAGCTTCCTAAGGAGCAGATCTAAGGGCTGTCGGTGCCTCTACAATTCTTTGCACAAAATGCGCAAAGAATTATTTTTTATTATTATTATTATTATTATTATTATTATTATTATTATTATTATTATTATTATTATTATTATTATTATTATTATTATCATTATTATTATTATTATTAGTTTCATCATATCTCCTTTCGTGGTAAATGGTGCTGCCTACTCTTTCCACTGAATTTATAAAAACAGTTGATAGGGAAGCGTTGCGTTGCTCAAAAGTGGTAGAGAGCTGCAGACGCCGCCCGTGGGCGACAGCGGCTGCGTGAGGAGCATTCGCGCGCGATGCCTGGCGGCGCGCGGGGGCGTGAGGCCGCATGCTGATGGCGCAGGGGGCGTGGCCCGGAGGGGCACAGCGCGACGCCAGCGACGCACAAGGCCCACAGGGCTAGATGAGCGGGAGCGAGAGACGAGACTAGGGAGGACAGATGTTCTCTCACCGCCTTTGGGCACATGGGCGGGCGCCGTGAGGTCCTGGTGATGTGGACAGCTGCTGCCAATTTCTTGTCATCCCTCTTCATTGGACAGGACTTTATCCCGCGTTTAACTGTTTCATTTCGAAAAGTTTGTTATGTGAGAGTAGTCATGTTCTAAGCCAGTCTGGTGTGGAAATATATAGGAGAGGGTGAGAAAGCGATTGTTTATTTTTTTTATGTAGTGGTATTTTTTTACACACTGTTCTATAAACGGAGCAAGTCATGTTCATGACATCAACTCAAACACTTGTGTTTATCAGTAATATAAAGATCATATATATATATATATATATATATATATATATATATATATATATATATATATATATATGAAGTACAATTATCTTTAAAAATTACCATTCACAGTCAATAAAATTCACCAGTGTCAGAGATTACACATTTTTAATAGTTATCGTAATCATTATTGAGTGAAATGGTTTATTTAGAAAAAGTTCGTTAAATCCAAAAAGTATGCAGCAAAAAGTTAACATAGTTATAAAGCAACTACACCATTCAGCTTAAAGGCAATTACTACTGTAACACGGGGATGAACTTAAGCGCTGGAGTAGAAAAAGTATCTTGTAATGTAAAATCAAAAATGAATGTTTCTCCTAGGAGCATGTGATTATTCTACAAAAACGAAAGAAAGTACTAAGAGAATATAAGAAAAGGAGAATATCGAAAGAATATTATGAGACTAGAACCACAGGAAATATGCTATCACTGCAAATACTGCTAATTACACATGAGTAAAAAAGTCGAGACCGTTTCATATATTTCTAAAAATATATTCAGAAATGTGTCCTAAATAGAGGTGATCACTCGGTTTATTGAGTCGTAATGCTAGCCTGCTATCTTTTTTTGAGTTTTGTGGATTAATCAATAATAGTAGAGTTAAATAACAACTGAGCTATGTACATGTCATCAAGAGGAAAAGTTAACTAAAATAAAAAGCACGTGCGTATGAGCTCTCGGCGTGTGGGTAAGATTCATCTCCAGTGAAAGCTCCTCTCATGCCGGAAGCTGTGATTGATTGATCGATCCATTGAGTGATTGACGGCAGCGTCAGGCACGTCAACTGCTTTGGTCATTAGTTCCTTTAGTGTAGTGAATGTTTTATCCCGGGAGGTGCCAGTGATGCCTCCCCCACCGTATAGAGAGATCCGGTGCTAATACATTGGCTTGCGGGTGATTTTCCCGAGTATCTCCCCCAGCCTGACACCGCCAGTCGGGACAAACTTTCAGCACCCGATTGGTCTCCCGACATGTGCGGTAATGTAGTACACGGAAGTGTAAGTGCCTACAAAGGGAAAGGAAGAATAAGACGCGGAAGAGGGGTGAAGCACGTGTGGTCCGTTGCCCATCTGTTAGGGCATGCAACCAGTATCGATCAGAGAAGCCACGGAAAACTACCCAGCAGATCCGCCGGCCGCTAGAGTTATCCTGAATGCGACCTGAATTCTTGGCTGTCCGGGATTAGCCGCTTCATGGTCGATGGAGCTGAAGTTTCGGCCATCTTGCTGTGGCCTTCTTCAGAGATATTCTGCTGATCAGCAGTATAGCTCTAAAGAAGACCACAGCAAGATGGCCGAAACGTCAGCTCCATCGACTGATCAGCAGTATAGCTCTAAAGAAGACCACAGCAAGATGGCCGAAACGTCAGCTCCATCGACCATGACGCGGCTAATCCCGGACAGCCAAGAATTCAACGACTCCGGCCGCGGAAGCCTACGACTCTACTGAATTCGACCTAGCTATCTGGCTAGTAGCGAAAATCCGCCATCGTCTGGACTCGAACCCTATCACCTCGTGGTCAGAGTCGCTCGAGAGGCAGCGGCAGTGAGAGCTAACCTCACTGCGGCGGGGCGAGGCGGGGCGAGGCGGGGCGAGGCGGGGCGAGGCGGGGCGAGGCGGGGCGAGGCGGGGCGAGGCGGGGCGAGGCGGGGCGAGGCGGGGAGAGGCGGGGCGAGGCAAGCAGGGGGGGGCAGGCGGGGCGAGGCGGGGCGAGGCGGGGCTGGAGGCGGGGCGAGGCGGGGCGAGGAAGGGTGAAGCGAGGCGGGTTAGGGCGAGGCGGGTGAGGCCGGTCGAGGCGGGGCGAGGCGGGGCGAGGCGGGGCGAGCGCGCTGGCGGCGGGGCGAGGCAGGACGGGGGCGAGGCGGGACGAGGCGGGGCGAAGCGGGGCGAGGCGGGGCGAGGCGGGGCGAGGCGAGGCGGGACGGGGAGGGGCGGGGAGGGGCGGGAGGGGAGGGAGGGGCGGGGCGAGGCGGCGCCGAGGGAGCAGAGCATGTGTCGTCGGCGGCAGTGGTGAGTGGGAGGGTGAGCGAGGGAAGATGGATGCCGGCGCGCGTCCTGGCTGTCGATCGTAGCATTAGTCAGGCGAAGGCGGCGCGGTTGGCGGCAGTTCGTCGATAGCCGCTCTCCACACCACGCCACGCCACACCACGCCACGCCACGCCTCGCCACTCCCCCCGCCCCGCCCCACGCCGCTTGGCGCCTTCGCACCTCGCCTTCACGCCTCGCCGGCCCAGGGCGCTGAGGGCAAACTTGGCCGTTTCATGCGCAGGGGAGCGGTTGGCGCGAGGAAGATGGCACCACCCCCCCGTGGACGCAGAGCGCAGGCCGGGGCTCGAACATTGCAATGGTCCCGGCTCTGCAGTTGTGAACAATAACACAGGCACACAAAAATATGTTGTCAGACCCGAAGTCTTGACACATGTATCTCTATGCATGTCAACCCGCTGAATCCGAATCTGAAGCCAGAATTCTCCACCAGAAGCCACCACGTTCCAGTTTTTTAATCTAAAAAAAACAACCGTGAAACTGTAAATTGTAAATTTCACGGTGGTTTTTCGCAATTTAAAACAATCTGGAAAGCGGCGATGCAATTCTGACTTCAGATTTGGATTCAGCGTGTTGACAGTAATAGAGAAACATGTGTCCAGTCTTTGGGTCTGACAAGTAATTTGTATATGAGTGTGTGCTTGTGTAATCTGACACATAAAGTAAACGTAAAAAGAAGGATAGAGAAATCTTAAATGCCTTGAAACTCTCGATTGCGACCATGAAAGTATCGCTTCTTATAGAAGAAAATGATGAGTCATAGTCATAATGAAAGAAGGAAAAGATTGATCTTCTTTGAATCATCGTGCACCTGAAGATAATTAAATCGGAATAAAATGCTAGACGTTAGAACTGTTTATATATACTTTTTTGTGTGGAAACTAAGACGATATTGGTTAAAAGCTCATCAATTATCACATCTTCATGCTGTTTATTATTTGCCTACGGCAAGGAATGTCCATGAACTAGGAAAAGATATTTGTGTTCTTTAAAGTAATGCTCTGATTAATTAAGTTACGTGGCTACTACTAAAGTTATAGTCAACATTATTCGACATTACGTTTGGTTTATGTAGACATAGGAAATTTTCTTTAGCGTTGAGTCTCTCAATGATTGTCATTCGTGTTCCAAAATCCAATAATGAATTTTGTGAACACAGTGTATTTCTGGAAAATACTCACTGCTTCCGGTTAATCTTGCTATTTGAGGTTTCAATATGATTACTACTTCGGAGATTCTCCTTCTTCATTGCCCCTTCTCGTTAATATTCTAAATGTATTAGATATGTGGTTTATTTAAAGATAACTTAAATTACCTGCGTAGTAGTGATGTAGGGAATTATATTTTCCGCCTGGGCGAAGGCGACCTTTCGGTCTTCCAGAGCATCTCGCCTCGGCCCGCCGCGGCGCCGCACGACACCCGACCTTCGCGTCTGTTTGCTTTCGCTGCGGCAGACTCGGCCACTCGGTCCCCTTGCGCAGCCACTCCACTCCACTCCACTCCACCCCACTTCACTCCACGGCGCAGGCGCAGGCACAGGGTCCTCTCGATGCAGCCTATCGCCTCTCCCTCTGGGGGACCCGCCCCCTCCGGCACCGATGTCGCACCCCACACGACTACCCCCGCCGCTCCTACCGCTACGCTGCCCCATCCACCCTCCACCCGTCCCATCCCCACCCAAGCTTTCCTCTTCAGCCCAACCCACCCCATTCATCCCAATAGGTCAGCCCACACAGAGTCCGTTCCCTCCTCTCCAAGCCATCCCCTCCACCCCAAGCAGTATCCGTCACTCCCATGCCCTCCAATTCACTTCCATTCCATCAGATCCATCCATCCCCAAGCCATCCCCCTCCACCTTCATACAGTTCCATCCCCTCCCAAGCAGTCCCCTCCACTCTCAAGTCATTCTCAGTCTCCCCACCCCTTGATCTCCCGCCACAGCAGTCCTCCCCTTCACTCCGTTGCCCCTGTCGCCTCCGCCTTTCCCATCGCCTCCACTTTCCCCGCCGCTCTTACTGCCGCCGCGTATGTCCCCGCTCCCATCCCCGCCACCCGCCTCCCCAACCCTAAACTCCCACTCTGTCTTCCCCGTCGAGTTTCCCCTCCCCCTTACAACTGCTATGCCACCCACACTACCAATGTGACACTCATCTACCTACCAACCCCGCCTCGCCAGCCCTAATGCTTTCACCTCCAACGCTTCATCGCAACGACCCTGCTGATTTCGCCGCACGTCGCGCCGCTTCCAAGGTCGTCAGTAGGGGGTCGAGGAGTATGGCGGGGTGCCAGAAGAGAGCCGTGGGCGGTAGTCAGTAGGGCAGTCGTAGTGTGCAGAGGTAGCGACGAAACGGAGGATGTAGGCGCCTAAATGTGGGAATGCAAGAGGGATACGCGGGCAAGGACGATGGAGAGCTTGTGCAAGGCAGCGGCTTACGGAAAAGGTAGTGTCGGTATGACGATAGCATGGGGGGACAGAGGAGGTGAGCGTGGCGGGAATCAGAGGTGGGAAAGGGGCGTGGAGGGGCGGAGAGCGAGGCCGAGAGCGGGAAAGAGGCCAGCTGAGCGGAGAGCCAGGCAGAGAGGGGTGTTAGGCAGGAAGCGGGGCGTGGACTGGAGCAGGTAGCTGGGCGGGGTGAGAAGAGATGGCGAGGAGCGGGACGAGACGAGGGACAACGAGCGGCGCGAGGAGGAGGACGAAGTGCGGGGTGAGACCTCTACGGGGCGGGGAGTGTGGCACGGAGCTAGGAAGGGATCGGGACGGGGAACGGGGAGCGAAACGGGGCGGTGCGGGAGCGGGGCAGGGACCGGGTCAGCGAGCGAGGCGGGGAGTGGAGGTGGGAGCTGGGCGGGGCGAGAAGAGGGTCGAGAAGCGGGGCGAGGAGTGGAGCGGGGAGTGGGACGGTGCGGGGAGCGGGGCAGGGTCCGGGACAGGGAGGGGGCGGGGAGTGGAGCTGCGAGCTGGGCGAGGCAAGAAGATGGGCGAGGATTGGGGCATGGAGGGGGGATGAGCGGGGCGAAGAGCGGAGAGAGAGAGCTCTGCGAGGTGGGGGGTGTGGCACGGAGCTAGGAGGGGATCGGGTCGGGGAACGGAGAGCGAAACGGGGCGGTGCGGGAGCGGGGCAGGGACCGGGACAGTGAGCGAGGCGGGGAGTGGAGGTGGGAGCTGGGCGGGGCGAGAAGAGGGTCGAGGAGCGGGGCGAGGCGTGGGTCCTGGAGCGGGAGAGGAGTGGAGCGGGGAGTGGGACGGTGCGGGGAGCGGGGCAGGGTCCGGTGCAGGGAGGGGACCGGGAGTGGAGCTGCGAGCTGGGCGAGGCAAGAAGAGGGGCGAGGATTGGGGCATGGAGGGGGGATGAGCGGGGCGAAGAGTGGAGAGAGAGAGCTCTGCGAGGTGGGGAGTGTGGCAGGGAGCCAGGAAGGGATCGGGACGGGGAACGGGGAGCGAAACGGGGCGGTGCGGGAGCGGGGCAGGGACCGGGTCAGCGAGCGAGGCGGGGAGTGGAGGTGGGAGCTGGGCGGGGCGAGAAGAGGGTCGAGAAGCGGGGCGAGGAGTGGAGCGGGGAGTGGGACGGTGCGGGGAGCGGGGCAGGGTCCGGGACAGGGAGGGGGCGGGGAGTGGAGCTGCGAGCTGGGCGAGGCAAGAAGATGGGCGAGGATTGGGGCATGGAGGGGGGATGAGCGGGGCGAAGAGCGGAGAGAGAGAGCTCTGCGAGGTGGGGGGTGTGGCACGGAGCTAGGAGGGGATCGGGTCGGGGAACGGAGAGCGAAACGGGGCGGTGCGGGAGCGGGGCAGGGACCGGGACAGTGAGCGAGGCGGGGAGTGGAGGTGGGAGCTGGGCGGGGCGAGAAGAGGGTCGAGGAGCGGGGCGAGGCGTGGGTCCTGGAGCGGGAGAGGAGTGGAGCGGGGAGTGGGACGGTGCGGGGAGCGGGGCAGGGTCCGGTGCAGGGAGGGGACCGGGAGTGGAGCTGCGAGCTGGGCGAGGCAAGAAGAGGGGCGAGGATTGGGGCATGGAGGGGGGATGAGCGGGGCGAAGAGTGGAGAGAGAGAGCTCTGCGAGGTGGGGAGTGTGGCAGGGAGCCGGGCGGGGAGCCGGGTGGGGAGCCGGGTGGGGAGCCGGGCGGGGAGCCGAGCGTAGTGGGAAGTGTAGCGAGGAGCGGGGAGCGGCGCGGCGTAGAGCGAGGCGCAGCCGGTGGGCGGGAGGCTGCGAGGGCCGCGCGCGATGAAGATAGAGCAGCGCCTCTGCTCCTTTGGACCGGCCGGGGCGCGTGGGCGCTGGCTGTGTTTTGAATGGAAGCGGCGCGGCATTAAATTGCGCTGACGAATGCGCCCTCAGACGGAGCCTGCGTATGCGTGCACACGGCGGCCGCCGCACAAAGGAGCGCTCTTTAGTTGGCCTCTCCGGAGCCGGAAGGACACGCCCCGCCCCCCGGCCCCGGCCGCCCCAAGTCCTCGAGAGGACAGCGCAGGCAGACGCGATTCTCAAGACACACAAAAAATGTCGGAGGCGGGAGGATTGATTACGAAGTACTGATCACGCGCAACAATCTTTTATGCAAACACAATTCGAAGCGTAGAAAATCATAGTAAAGTTAGGACCATTTCAAAATGAGAAACTGAAGGTATTGCATGAGGAAATTCTTCGTGGGTAGGGTCACAAAGTCAGAATGTTGATTATTCATTAAAAATATGAGATAGAATTCGTTAGTCATTTAATCGCATTATGAATAAGCCACTATTGGTGATGTCTCTACTGTGTAAAAATTTTGTTTTGGCAAAACGAGTGTATTTTTTTCTATCACAATCTCCACTTGATTTTGACTTTTAAATATCACTTGTTCATCTCAATTTCCATCCCGCTGCTATTAAAGAGGTAGTCCAGCGGAAAATATACAAAAGTACTAGTGTTATATGTCATGGAAAGGAGATATACCTCCTCATTATCTCTTTCTTCACATCTACCTCTAGTTACTGTCAAGTAACAGAAGTAAAAGGCCATAATTAAAAATGTACGTGAAATGTGTACATGCCGATAAACAGCGCGCATGAAATAGATGCAAACACAAACGTAGTTGCATATTTGAGCTGCAGAAGCGGAGTCGGCGGCGAAGGCGTAAGCAACGGCGGTGGCGGTGCAAGAATGGTTTGATAATGTAATTACTTGTTGGAAAGCGCGGGCGGCTCGAGCCAAGGCGGAGACCGACTGCCGCGTTATTTGATTTGAGCGGCGGCGGAGAAGCGCGCGGTGGCGGAGGCGGCGGTGGCAGCGGAGACAGAGGCGGAGGGGGCGGCAGCGGCGGAGATAGAGGGGGTGGACGCGGTGACGGAAAGGCGGAGGCAGAGGGGCGGCAGCTACGGAGGAGGTGGATGCGGCGGAGGTAGAGGGGGTGGAAGCGGTGACGGAAGGGCAGAAGCGGAGGGGGCGGCAGCGGTGGCGGTGGCGGAGGCCGTGGCGGCGGAGGGAGTGGCGGCGGAGGCGGTGATCGAGGGGGTGGAGACGAAAGGATCGGAGGAGGAGGTGAAAAGGGGCAGGGAGGGGGAGAGGGGCGGGGCGGAAGAGAAAGCGCGTTCCTATGCCCGCGGCACCGATATTGACCGCCCCAGGGGCGGGCGTGCCGGCCGCTCCCGCCCCGCCACTGCCCACTTCGCTCTCCTGACCTCTGCCTTAACCGTTGTAGTCCTCCCCGCTCTGTAGCTTGGTTTATCGGGAATGAAAACACGGCCATGCTGTTTATATACACTACCTTAAAACAACAGTTGAAATGTTATTCATTTGCTAGTAAGGAGGATCTGAAGTTTCATGCATTGTTATTTCTCAAAATGCTGACTTCCATGGCCTAGAGCAATTTTAATATACGTTGTTAACTCGTGAATTAGATTTTCGAAGCTTTTTAGTATTGTGTTTTATTAGTTAACATAGCACTTAAAGTGCAGTCGATGAACATAGCCCACCTGTAATTTTTGCCTTAGATGCCGCCTCCGACTCCAGACATGTTCACACACTGAGGCGCCTGATTTCTTGGGGCGAAGAACAGAAACCACCCAAGGAAATATAAACTAGTAAGGTGATATTGTTTGACAAGAGATAGCAATCACAAGACTCTTGTGGGTGAACAGAATTACTGTCAAAGTTTTAGCTTGACATTATTTTCAGTCGGTATCCTTGGCTTCAGGCAGCTTCTTTTGGCATTTAACATCCAAATATATGCAAATATATTTTTAATTGTCAACATGATATTATTTTTTTCGAAACTCAAGTTCTTTTCTTCCGTCAAGAGAGCTCCTTCTAGATAGCGCAGTTGACAGGAGCAAAAGGGCAGATGCTGGAATTTTTGGTTTCACAAAAGCGTTCAATATGGTTCCACATTAACTACACTTTTCGAGAAGCTCATGAAGTTGGGAATAGATGCACGTGTAGTGCTATAGATTAACGGGACGGACGGGAAACTGTTAATTATAACATTTCTCGAATATCGATGATACTATTGCGTCAGGAGTTCCACAAGGAACTGTAAAAGGAGAAATCCCTTTCATAGCTTTTGTAAATAATCTCCAAATGTCATGCTTCGAAAGTACGGTTATTCACAGACAATTGCATGATACACCAAATAATTAAAATAAATTGTGCTGATAATTCACGTATTGGGTAACGAGTCAAAAATCACTTGCGATATGGGCCCGCAATAAACGGAATAAAAACTATCTAATTGAAAAGTAAAAGCAATTACAATTGGTCGAGGACGATATTTCGCAGTAGCTGATTATTTTGGTAATGTCTTAATTCCGTGAGTTTTTTCATGTATCTTGGTATTCAGTTAGAAAGTAAGATACAGTAAAAGAATCAAATAAACTAAGAAATGAGAATATCGTATAAGTCATTCCATTTTATACGGCAAGCAATAAAAAAATATATTGCAAGTGCAAAAGAATTGACATATACAGGTTTATCATTTAAGATAGTATCTTCAAATATCTCCTGAACCGTGACACGTATTTAGGTTATCGTTTTCACTAAAACGATCGTATATGACGGACACACGAAAATATGTATAATAGCTTTCATTTAATATATAGCTTTCATTTAAGACATATCGACAAAACTTCGATTTTTTAAATGATATTGATAAGTTTCTTTAAAGCATAAAATCGAGTATAAAGAAATGAGTTCATTTACGTCTATATTCCATCATGTTATATAACAATATTTTTGAGAAATTAGTTGTTGATTCTAATTATTTCGCCTCTACTGCCAGGAAACGCACTGTATGCCCATTCTGTTCTTTACGTTGGCCCTGTGGAGTGCAAAAGATTGCAATTTTTACATCCGTCAATTCCGGCGCGGGTAGACCACGAGAAAGCGCGAAAACCACTACGAGACATTCCCTTGTAGACAATGTATTCACCCACAGTCATGATTTTACGCTATCCCGACGCTGCGAAGACCCACTTTTTTCATACAATTATCAATACAGGGGAGGTTCATTAAGAGTTTTCGCGCGTGTAAAAGTTATATTTTTCAAAAATATTGCATGTAACATAAAGCAATTTGTACATGAATGAACTGATCTCCCTACGTTCGTTTGCGTCGTGTAAAGGCATCGGTAGGGTGTATCTCATTAAAAAACCGAAGTTGCGTCGATATATGAGAAATGAAAAGCTATAAAATAATAGTATGTATCTAGTGTCCCCCTCATATATCGTTTTTGTGAAAACCGCATTTCAATATCTGCATCAGTTTAAGAGATATCTGAAGGGAACATCTTATGTGAGCCATCTGTATATCTCTGGTCTATTCTGTTATGGAATACGGAGTAACTTTATTGAGATTCATATAATCTAGCAAAGCACATCCAGAAAAAAATTCACAAGAAAGCTTTGAAGTTTACATACAGGAAAACTCATTAAGACATTCTTTGGAACCGCTTGAAACAAGATTGAAAACAAAGCTTTGAACTTTGTATATGTCGTACGTAGGCCGATTGCCAACCGAGCACCGATTGTCATGCCGAGGCCAACCGGCATGACAGGCAATTGAGAATAGGTTAGAGAAACTAATTATTTTGGTTGAACAAATCATAGTCATAAAATTCGGACATAAATGCGAAGAACAGAAACGGTAAAAATTTCATTCGTCAGTTGAACTTGCAGAGATTGGAACAGACTTTCAGCATCATTTTCCAATACTATTCCTCACTGTCTGTAGTCATAAAACCTTGGTGGATGTAATTTTAGATCTAGCAACTCTAGAATCTTAAAAAGGACAAGTTAAACCGTAAGCAATGTGAAGTGTCATGCCGTTCAGTGAGATGATGTGAAGAGCGTGAAAGTGCTGAAAGTAGAGGAATGAAGTGAAGTGAATTGCTGTAAAGTTAAGTGAAGTGCAACAAATATAGTTAGTTAATATTAGTTAATTTATTACGTGAATCACTGTCAATCACATGTACTCAATTTCAGATAAAGAGTTATCTCCATTTCCCAAACTGCCACTGCGACGTTCCCAGCGCCTCGCCCCACCACCTAAACCCTTCACGTGTTCGTCTCGGTGCCGTGCTCGCCGTACTTCCCTGCTCTTCTTGCCCATGCCTTTGCCTTGCCGCCCCGGTCCCGTCGCGGCAGATGTTTCTCCAGGGCGGCACGTCCCGCCTTTCCTCGCCTCGCACCGCTCCCCGCCATGCCTCTCCTCCGCGCCACGCGGAGCCGCACCTGCTTCATTCACACGGCGCTCCTGCAGCCACCGCCGCCACCACCGCCACTGCCACCGCCGCCACCGCCGCCGCCGCCACCACCGCTGCCATCGCACACGCCGCCGCCACCGCTGCCACCACCACCGCCACCACCGCTGCCGCCGCACACACCGCTACCACCGCCGCCGCCGCCGCCGCCGCCGCCGCCGCCGCCACCACCACCACCACCACCACCACCGCCACCACCACCGCCACCGCCGCCGCCGCCGCCGCCGCCGCCGCCGCCGCAACCGCCGCCACCACTGTCGAGCAGATACGCGCGGAGAAGCAGCACCGCGCAGCAGCGGGGAAAACTGGCGTTCTACTTACTGGTACCGTCGTTCAGCTTAGAAATAGCAGCATACACACAGTTTCAGTACTGACACAATATTAAGTCGACTGATCGATGTGTCGGGGCACGTTAACTGCTACAGTCATTCGTCACCATTAGTGTCGTGTTTTTTGTAGTGTAATGTTTTTTATCCCGGAAGGAGGCACGCTGGATGGTGGATGGTGAGATTTGGCTCCGTCTACCGGGCCTACACGTCGGCTTCCGAGGAGTTTTCTTTCTATCTTCCTTCATCGGGGTAGCGCTTCAGCCGAGACAAGCTCTAAGTTCTCGACGGGTCTCCCGACATACGTAGTTGTGTAGTGAAAGTGTTAATGCGCATGTGTAGGATAGGGCAAGGAAATGTAAAGAATGGTCACGCGAGGTCCAAGGCCCGTTAGCTAGGTTACTAACATTTGCCGGTGTTGATCGGAGGAACCACGGAAAACAACCGACCTATCAGAGCATCCGGCCGTTAGAATTGTCTTCCACACAACGGATGAATTGTATCTAGCTGTAAAGAGAGTCTCGAAAATCACCACCGTCGTGTCGGTTCTCGATACGAAGGGCCTCCAGGTCAGAGTGGCTGCAGAGACGGTCAATGCTGGATAGTCATTCCATCGCCTCATTTGTCTGCCCCTACTTCTTTTTCCATTCAAGTTGTAGTTGCAGAGGATTTTTGGCTCCGAGCTGAATTCAGCGGGTCAATAATCAGTCGAAATCTGTTTTGTTTGATGTCTTTCTGAGAGCGGTGTTTCATATTTTAAGCGTTTCTAGACCTGTATTACACTGTACTGATCACCATAATAGTATAGAACGGAACCTGGCACCCAACATGTGGAGCCGCGCTGGAGGCGCGGAAACGCGCTTTGCCGGGCCCGCTTGGCATCCAGGACGTCACGGCGTCACAGACGCTTGAGCAAAGTCGGCGCAGAGGCGAATACAGAGTGTACATTTTTTTCAGTATAGTGAAGTGTTGTGTGCCTGAGAGAGTCAATGTGTCTATAAATATAGTGTAAGAATGAATCAGAGTGTGAGTGAGTTAAAAAAACAAAATAGAACAATGAAGAAAAATAGTAAAGCCAAGAACTTTTCTGATATACAATGTTCAATAACTTATGTGTCACTAAAAGAGGCCCAAAACAACTTCTGTAATTATAGTATAGAATATAAGTTAGTTTTAAATAGTATTTTTAAAATAGGTGCTACCCATCCTGCAAACGCTTAATCGGCAGCCGATATGTACCCCTGTTTCATGAATAAACTCCCGCCTCTCCAGGGCTACTAGAGAGGGGAATAACTGAAAAGAAAACATATAGCAACATCCACCCCGTGATGCTATCGGACAACAGACATATTTCCATTTCGTAAATGCAATTGCGAGACATCAAGCTTCTTCTGAGAAGTGCAGCCCTCGTTCTTTTATTATCACTCACCGGAGTATACTGCCATTAAAGTATGTAGTGGTTTTATACGAAGAAAGATGATGTTTTACATGTTTTGTGAAGGCGACGCATGTGGATGGGCGGAGCGTGGGAGAAGCAAACGAGGTCCCAACCGCCGGGGGGTGGGGTGGAGAAGGGAGCGTAGAGCGTGGAGCGTGCGCAGCGGCTGCCGAGGGCGTGCAGACGCTCCAGTGGCTGCGCTGCTTCAAGGCGGTGCAGGGCGCGGAACAGAAGCACGGCGGCGCGCGCAGTGCCAGAGAGCGTCTTTCCCGCGGGCCGAAATTGTGAACGGCGAGGCCAGGGCGGGCGAGGAATTGCAGTTCCCTTCGGACCAGGAGGGGAGGCACCGGTGGGATTCGTGTTAACGGTACTGCGTGTATGTTTCCTTTCAGATCCTACTCTTTCGAATAAAATGTCATATTGAGTCCTTTAGAAAATATTCCGTTATATTAATGTTTGTGCGTAGCTTCATTGGCAATGGATTTACTGTGATCCGGGTTTTCTGTGAATTGCCTGTTAACTACTGTTGTAGGTTAGGTTCTTTGCTTGAATGTTTGAGTGATAGTAAATTGTTGTTATTTGCAGAATATATGATTTGTATTTACACTATGTAATCCTTCTTGAACTACTTGCCTTCGACTTTGTTCTACAGGCACTGTACAGGCATATTGTAAATGTTGCATAAAGGAACTTCATTTTTGCGTACATTTCCTCAATGACCTCTTACAATACTCATTCGCTGTCAATGAAAATAATAATAATAATAACAACAATTTTCATTCAATATTAACATAATATTTACAATATTTATCTAGATGCATTCTTATAACACCAAGGTGAATACTTGTATCTTATTGCAATAGTTCAAGTTAACAGTAATTAATCTGATAGAGTATCAATTCAATAAATACATTGTATCATCTAGAATGACAGTGCATAGATTTCAGTTTAAAGAAATGCCAGAATAAAATGCCCCTGCCCGTGCTAAGAATTTCCTAATTTGCGTGTGGAGCGCAAATGAAAGGCAGCGCCCCTCCATTCGGCGCGCGTAGCCCTGGAGCGTTTCGCACTGTGCTAGGGAAGGGGGTCGGGGGAGGGGCCGGGGATGGGGTCGGGGGGCGTGCGGGCGGAAGCACCTCGCCCAGCGGCGCGCGCTAATCCGTCGCCCGTCGCCCAGCGCTTATAATTAACCTCCGCCCAGTGGGCGCGCGGGGGCGGGGCGCGGCGGGGCAGGGCGGGGCGAGCTGCGCCAGCACAGCCACCACAAGACCAGAACCTCCTCCCCTCCCCTCCCCCTCCTCACCCCCAGAGCTCCTCCGCACTGGGGGAGCACTAGCGCGGGAATGGCTCCCAACGGAGTTTACACGTATTTTAAATGGACAACAGACCTACGGGGCTCTGGCTCACGATTACTACTTCCGTATATTACGGTTTTTTCGAGAGAGTTAATTCGTTCTGATGAAACTCGTGTTGCTCCGACTTAGACGTTCAGCCAGTTTGAATTAACTCTTTAGGTTTAAAACTAATTAATAGGTATTCGAATTTCAGAAGATTTAGTCTTTGTTCTAATTGTCATGCATCTACTTGAGCAATTTAACTCCAACATATCCATCTTTTCTTCAGACAATCGTAATAGGTAAGGTAGCAAATAGTTTCCTTTCTCACTTAAATTCCCAATATTCTTTCGTAATTTTTGGTATTAAAAATGTAAATCATTCGTCAATTAAAATGTTAATGTATAAACTGCTAAGACGAAATTTGAAAGCGACAACTATGAAAATATAATTCATGTATCATTCGTTGTGACGTTAGATTTGTCTGCCTCCTTTTTGGAACATGCTCGTTACAATGTCAGATATGCAGTCTGTGCATTGAAATACTGAAATTGTAGTTTACTGAATACTACAATAAATCAGAGCAACTTGTTAGATTATTGAAGAAATTAAATATAACAAAAAATAAATGTATGAATTTGAATAATAAAAGTGATATTACTGTGTTTGTGCGATCATGCCTAAGAGTAATAATACACAAAAATGATGATAAAAATAACGCAAGAGCATGTAACAGTGAATCCAACTGCGGTCTAGTGAACACAGTTGTAAATAATCATCCATAAAATCAAACTAAAATATTAAGTTTCTATCAACTTTAAAATGAAAAAAAAATATTTTTAATTGTTCTGAACTATCACTTGGTTCTGTTACATTGTCCATAATATAAATTTCTCCTCTGCTACATTCTAAGAACGAACAAAGATGCTTCTATTATTACTCTAACTAACCTCGTTTCGAGCTCAACAGTTGCTCTTTGATTAATTACCCGAGCTCCAACGTGGTACGCGACACTCGCCTGTTTCATTAATCTCACAAAATGCGCCACTTGTATCCTGTTCATTTAAGGTGAAAGAGTTCCCAATATGGCAGATATTATCCTCGCATCCAGGAGAGAGTTTGGTTTTGTTTCAGGCAAAAAACTTCCAACTTTCAAATCTCTTTTTGAATGAGTACTTAATACACACAATTCACATCCTTTTTAAAATTATTTTTACAGAAGATTCTGTTTCAGCACTTTGCGCATTGATATTTTCATTATTTTACCTCATATTCCTTCACCCACTATCATAATCACAATCATACTCGTTGGTGTTCATTTCACTGATATATTGAAAATTATTAGATGACGCATCACTCAGTTGATGTAATAGCGTTGTTTGTAATAGAACAGGGTGCTGGCGCCCCCATTTCAGCCCCTTCGTGGGACGCTGGCAAGCCCGCGCCCCACGGCGCCCCACGAGAACCAGGAAAGTTGGCATAATCCCCGACTTCCCGTCACTACCCGAGCTGTCCCTTCACTTTTCTACTCTTAAGATTTTTCATTCATAAATAGTCAGTCGCAAGGTTGAACTGAGGGTGTGCAAATCATGGCAGGTCCCGAACGAAATCGAGTAGTTGCGAATCGTCGGTTCAATGCTAACTGGGAGCACGAATTTTTATTCACGGAGAGAAATGGAGCAGCAACGTGTCTCGTATGTCAGAAGATAGTGTCGGAGAAAAAAGTAACAGCTGTACGACGACACTACAATACCCATGAGGAATACCACAACACGTCAGGCAATGACCGAGAGAATTTGATAGAAGAACTTCGTGAAGCACTAAAAGTAAGTAAACTTTATTCTTCTTGCAATTTCTGATGCCTGTATACATTTTAAATTAAATTAATATCAAAAAAATTATTTATTTATAAATTATTTTTAAAATTAAATTTTAAATAACACGTAAAATATATTTATTTTTTAATTTTTTTCCTGTGTCATTGTTCTTTACGTTGCCAATAGTGTGCATGAGAATCGTTGTGTGAATAATAATTTTAGCTAGCTGACAGTCATTTCATATCTTTTTCAGCGAAATAAAGCAAACGAAGACAGTGATGCAGCTCTAAGAGCCAGTTACGCCGTAGCAGTGAACGTAGCAAAGGCTTCAAAACCATTTCGGGAAGGAGAATTTATTAAACAGTGCCTCATTGACGTTACTAACATTTTGTGTCCTGATGTGGTAAGCACACTCAACACTGTTTGCTTGTCACGTACCACAATCGCAAGAAGAATTGATGACATGGCTACAGATTTGAAACATCAATTGAAGGATCGGATAAATGATTTTATTGTATTTTCTTTGGCACTGGACGAAAGTACTGACATTCAGGACATTGCGCAACTAGCAATTTTTATTAGGGGTGTTAGTGATAACCTTGCCATCACAGAAGAATTATTATCATTAATTCCCCTCCGAGGTACAGCGAAAGGTGAAGACATTTTTTCTGCCGTTGTGTCTTGTATGGAAGAATTTAACCTTCCTCTGGATAAATTAACAAGTGTGACGACGGATGGTGCTCCGGCGATGACAGGGAAACGTCAGGGATTTGCTGGTCGCGTCACTGAAAAGTTAACTGCGATGGGTTGTAGTCCTGTACCGTTCATCCATTGTATTTTGCATTTGGAATCACTCTGTGCCAAAACATTAAATTTAGGGAATGTAATGAATGTTGTTGTGAAATGTGTGAATTTTATAAGAAGTCGCAGTCTAAACCACCGGCAATTTTCCGAACTTCTGGAAGCTTGTGACGCTTCATTCAAGGACTTGCCGTATCACTCTGAGGTCCGATGGCTGAGTCGGGGGAAAGTCCTAAAAGTAGTATTTGAACTACGAAATGAAATATCAATGTTCTTGAAAGAGAAAAATAACCATGTGCCTGAGTTGAACGATACAAACTGGGTGTGCGATTTAGCTTTCATGAGTGATATTTTTTCTCACTTAAATAATTTGAATATCCAACTGCAAGGAAGGAATGAACTAATTACAAACCTGTTTGATCGTATCGAAGCGTTCCTCAGAAAATTACAGTTATGGAGTTTTCAATTAAAACAAAAAGATTGTAAACATTTTCCTGCTGTAAATTCTCTAAAGAAAGAAGCATATCATCGAATGCAGATGTACTCAGAGGAAATTGAAAAATTAAGGGAAGAATTCGTGCAACGATTTGCAGATTTCACTGCTCTTAGAAGTGATTTCCGACTTTTTACAGCGCCCTTCTCTGTACCTATTGAAGAAGTGTCGGATGAACTTCAAATGGAATGTATTGATCTTCAATGCGATTCAACTATGAGAGACGTGTTCGATAGAAAAAGTAAGGAAGAATTTTATGCTGGAATCAGTAAGGACATGTATCCAAAAATTCGTGCCGCAGCTGCACGGGTACTATCAATGTTCGGCTCAACTTATATTTGTGAGCAGTTTTTCTCTTGCATGAACTTACAAAAAACCAAATTCAGAGGCCGAATGACACTGTCACATCTGCAGTCGACACTGCGAGTGGCAGTGACACAAACACTCTCGCCAAATATTGATTCGATCATTTCTCTAAAAAAAAGTGAAACTTAATGTGACTTTTATTCAATAAAAACGATATGCTTGTGTTTCTCAAAATTCTTTGTTCTCTTTATCATTGTCTCAAACAATGTTTCTATTTTCTTCCTTATATAAATAAAATTATTAGCATTGAAACATTTTGAAATGTATGGTCAAGTGTATTACAACAAGATATTCCTGGGTTAAATTTATAAAGTATAATTATTAACAACAATGATAGATCGTTAAAGATTCTGTTCTTGTTATTTAAATAACAAATATTTTCAAAATCAGTTGCAACGCTAAAGATTGTCCATGAAATTTGTGGGAGTTGTTCAACAATTTAATCTGAAATAACAGTATAGAAAATTAAACCTCCCCTCTCCAGAAACTACATCTGTTATTTCAAGTCTTTAGTTGTCAAATTCAACTTAACGCATTTCCGTCTTAAGAGCTACAGGGCGTTCCTCCCCCCTAGGGCTCGGGCAGCGGTCACTTGCCCCAAAAGTGAAAGTCACGAGAAGCCGGTGGGGCGCGGAAGGGCTGCCACCGCTTTCGTGGGGCGCGGCGGTGGGGCGCTTGTTCAAGCCTGTAATAGAAGATGGAAATTATATGTGTGTATAGTAGGTGAAAATAAACCGTGTTTATTATTTTACCTCAGTTAATGCATGCAAATTTTCGTCGTTCGAAAGCTATTTTGAAAACGTTCTTAAACCATTACGATATCCTATAACGAATTGATTAAACAATATGTTAATGCAGAAACCTGATATAACTAACAGTAGAACAATCAACATTTTTCAAACAACCACAATATGAATACCAATAAAAATTTTAAAATTATTCCAACGTCGTAGATTTAAAAGCATAGTTGCCTCAGTGAATTTATTCTTATTACAGTATAACACATACAAGATTGAATAATAAAATCTGATCATGTACGACTACAAATGCTGATCTGTGATTTTTTCATTTAAGAACATTCCAACTTCTTTTATAAAACAGAATGCGTGATCTACTTTAATTGTATTGGAAAAAATAATTAATTATTAATTAATTCAAAGATACTTCCTTAAAATACATTTCATTTTAAAACTTGGCATCAATGCCTCTGAGCTCCCAGTTTCTGGAACATTCAAATTCCACCCAAGCTCCATTACCTCCCCCGAGTTGAAGTTTCGCAACCGTTGCCGCTGGCGTTGGTGCTGCGGGGTTGGTGTCAACCCCCGCGGATCGGCCGTGTAATTTTCATAACAGCTCCGAATAGTAATTGCACCGCTGCACACGGGGAGCGGGTCACCGCCGCTCCGCTCCGCTCCTCTCCGCGCCTGCGCCAGCGCCGCGCCCCGGCCGCGAACAAATGCCGGTGGCGCAGACCTGTGGAAACACCACCCAGTTTGACGCGCGCGCTCCGCTCTGGAATGGGCATTATTAATAGGCCAGGGCCCAGAAAGCAATGACGCGCGCGCCGCGTCACGCGCCAAATTAAAGAGCCACCAAATCCTCCACGAAGGGCCCTCGCATACAAATGCCTCTCGTTTATAATATACGATAAACTGATCGTGCCAAACAGAAAAAACTCGACAAAACCACTGGATGATAAAAACATTTTTTAGACATTAGAAACACAATTATTGAAAGTATTTCTGCATTCAACTTACAATTTACTTCATATGGAAGGAGAACGTAAAAGTTCAAGAAAATCAATTCGAGTCCCTTCTTTCTAAATTCCTTCTCAAATAATTTCTAATAATCTTCCTTCCATTTCCTTCTCAAATAATGTAATCAAATAGTATAAATAATTATCTTGTAACTCTGATATTATATATATATATATATATATATATATATATATATATATATATATATATATATATATTGTGTTTAGAGACCGAAATGTATAAAAAACAAGTACATACTTTTTTCACATCTCTGAAGGTTAATTTTACCGAAATTATTTGTTGTCGATTTTGTAGGTCGAGCGACATCGAGTATCAGACAATTGTTGCACCCAAAAGCTAAATGAAAAAATACGAGTATCACTTTTGCGAAGAAGAATCAGGAAGGTTTTACTTCACCTCCATGTACAAAAAAAAAGAAACTTAATATACGAGAAAAGGATGTTTAATTTTTCTCTGTGAGAAGTGTTCTCTTTATAATGTTGGTTGTGATAATTGACTTCACACTCTGCACTTTTGGTCGGTTATAAAAACATTTTTCTATTTAAAAAACTGGATTTGAAAGCTGGTAATTGAACTTATTTTCCTAAATATTGATGAATTTATTAACAGATATAGATAGACACTTTCTTTAAAAAAGAAACAAATTAATTAAAATGGCATGACTTTTTCGTAACCAGAGTACTTTTATACTAGTTAAGATATAATTAGAGTTTAGATCCTACTTTGTTTAACTCAATTGTGGGCATTGTATTGGATGATCAAAATTTACAGTTATACGACGTATCGAGGTTTTGAAATCTGCAAGATGTCAAAATGAAATATTAAGTACTGAACGGAGCAGAATACAACTCATTCAACATTCCATCAAAGCACTAAAGAAAATGGATTTCTATTTAAAAATTCAACTGCAAAAATAGTCATCTGAAAGTCGTGTTCTTTTAACCAATTGAAAACATTGTTGTAGTTTCGTGACGGAATGGAGTGTGCAGAGAAAAGTGAATTCAATTTTGACCTATTCCATTACATATATAACACTCTCTTCTTTCAAGAGAAAATATTCTATTCATTTTGAATGAAATTTGTGAAAGATATAACGATTTGACTCTGTTCCCTTTTCAATTTTTATTTGACTCGGACTTTGACTTTTGAATAGAGTATTAAATAAAACTTCATTGATTTATTAATCATACTTACGACAATAAAGCGATTTTATCTAAAAATGTTGGCATGAAAGATAAGCAGTGAGGTTACAAAAATTAGAGAAATAACACTGACTAAAACTTGAATATCTTGGGATTATTGTACTGCAGAGTTATTCATTTGCGGTCGAAGATCATTTTTGACAAAACTTGTGATCAATTGTGACAAAAGTTGTAAAAACATTTTTCAACGCATACGATTCAAATGTTCAGTTTGTGCATATAATGCATTTGTTGTGCAACTGTAGCAACTGGGGGTCTTGTAATTGAGTTTGAAATGCACTTATTACACTATACCAATAAAGAATTCTGCTAAAATGTTTAATATGTTTCAACTTAAGCCCATAACTGATATACGTCAATGATCCCGCAAATGAGCGAGATATAGTTCTATCCAAACCTAATTCTATCACCTAAATCAATGTTGAACTAAATCCAGCTACCTCAGACAAACTGCCGCAAATGTTAACCAAGAGCTCTACCAGCTCAATAATGAATCGATTCCAGGTAGGGCGCTCTCAGCAAATACCCCTTCCAAGAAACTGCATTATCTCGAGGAACGTTACACCATTATCAATATTGACGAGGAATACCAGCTGGATACACATTATGTACATTTCGTTTTAAAAAATTTTTAAATATATAGGTTACAAAATACGTTGCTCAAAATAAACAACCACTATTAGGAGATAATATAAATACAACTACTGTAAAAATTGTTTCTGTAGATGACACATTTATGAATACATTTAGAAAACATTTATATGCAGATAAGAAAATATACGTCTTCGATAAAACCTAACAAAATGAAAAGTGTCCCTGAAGACTGCAAATAACGGATATTTGTGTACAGTAGTTATTACTCAGTTGAAAATGTTCTTTAATAGGATAACACGATTTTACGCTTCATTACAATGAAATTCAATCAATCAACATTTTAGATTGTCAAACTCAGCTGCAGAGCATTTTGTTATTCACGTTTCATTATCTCATGCTTTCGTCCGTTAAAATTACGGCTGAAGTTTTTAAAAATGAACAGCTAGCAAAATATTGGTTGTTGAATAATGACATGAAATGTTCAAATGCAAATGAGAGTATTATCAAAAGACAAAGTCATCAATTTTCAATGAAACTTTTTATTATTGTGTATGTAGCTGCATTTGCTAAGAGAGAGGATTATGGAAAATTGAGATTGTGATTCAAATTTAAATAGTGTTACCCCTTGTTTACCGGAGAGTTCATATTTCTTTACGTGAAATCAGTGTCTTTTGAATGATTTTTTATGTGCTTAAATGATGGTCAATGTCAAAAATTATTCTGTTAAGGGAGTGTGATTCTAAAATAAGTAACTACACAACATATTTCTCTAAGTTACGCTTTGTATAATAAAATTTGACATTAGAGGCGAACAAAACTTTGTTTTTCTCGGAATTTCCAATATCCCGTTTTAATATGTAATTCGATGAAAACAAGATATTTAAATACTAAATAGATAAATCATTGATTTTTATTATCAATATTTTTAGTTTTTAGAAAATAACTTAGCGTTTTAAATGTTCATTCTATGTTCATTGTAACATTAAGAGCTGACTTTTGGTTTTCCTACACCGTAATATTTGACATAATTAGTTCTCCTACTTCTGTGTGTAATGTAACCTTTTGAAATAAACGATTGAAAAATCTACAATACAGACAAAAACATTTGCAAAACTGTCAAAAACATAGTGATGACCCATGAATATTAAGCAACTAATCCAAAAGTTATAATCCATTGAATGAACTGCAGAATCTTCAGGCAGAGACATTAACCAAGTCGATTATTTGCCAGTCACTCGTATTAAAACAAAGTCTGATACACTTCTAAGATTAACACACACCACCCGGACCCGCCCTCTCTGGTTAACAGAATGCGTGATCACACGGCGCCGACTGCAACTCTTCTCTGAAGTTTTAAGTTCTAATCTTGCATGAGGAAAAGAAAGATTCACTTTGTGGTGGCCTGGTAGGTAAAGTGTGATCGCGATGTACCAGCATTCGATCACATAAATTAATCATTGCTCGTTTCATTATTCCTATGAAAGCCAAGCATTCGTTTTTCTACGTGGTCGCCAACACCAGCAAAGAGAATTCGCTCAACAGAAAGAAGTTCAAGAAGATCTTCCAAAGAGCAATACGATATCTGCGTAATAAACTGAATTGGCGAAATGACAAAAAGAAGTTATTAATCGTCATTACCAACAGGCAACGAGGCCCGATCCGCTGCACATTCCCGGTACCCTTCCCGCTCCTGTCCCCGCGCTCTCCCCCGACTGCGTCGGTATTTATTGATTCCGGTCGTATCACCTACTTAGTTTTGATTGGCCGGTTAGCCGACCTGGATGGCCAAGGTGGCTACAGCGTGTGTCGACTCAGTGCTTCGGTCCGAAGGATCGCGGGTTGGAATCCCGCAGTGGGCATGGTTGGTTGGCCTTTGTCTGTCATGAATGTGTATCATCGCGGAAGCCTGATGAGACTGCTGACCACAGACCGAGGAGCCCACATGTGCATCTAGTGCAAAAGGTTAATATGTGATCCCACGAGGGACATTGTGGGTACACAGCGCGGATAGCCGAAATCGGCATCCCCTGAAGCTGAAAAAAGCCCCAGAAAAAATGATTGGTTGGTTGGGGCACGTCAGCTGCTGTGGTCATGCTGCCTGAGTTTCATGAATGTTTTTTTTTAATATCGGAAGGTGATGGTGTTCCTCGTTTGCTAGATGGTGAGATTCCACGTCGTTCTATACGTCTACACGGGGATTTCCCCCTCCAGGTATCTCCACACTCCGGACAAGCTCTAGTCTCCCGATGTATTTGGTAGTGTAATGTATGTAAGCCTGTTATGCAAGGGGAAAGGACAAGAATGAGAAAGAAATGTCGCGCGCGGTACCAGACCCATTCGTTAGGGTACTGCTCTTGCATTTGCTTGTCTTGCGTCGTTTCTTCCGTCGTTTCTTCCGTCGTTTCTTCCGTCGTTTCTTTCGTCGTTTCTTTCGTCGTTTCTTCCGTCGTTTCTTTCGTCGTTTCTTTCGTCGTTTCTTTCGTCCTTTCTT
>BLKR01011132.1:0-38224 GCA_011170035.1 Teleogryllus occipitalis
GCTACCGACTCGCGCTACCGACTCGCGCTACCGACTCGCGCTACCGACTCGCGCTACCGACTCGCGCTACCGACTCGCGCTACCGACTCGCGCTACCGACTCCCGCTACCGACTCCCGCTACCGACTCCCGCTACCGACTCCCGCTACCGACTCCCGCTGCCGACTCCCGCTGCCGACTCCCGCTGCCGACTCCCGCTACCGACTCGCGCTACCGACACCGACATCAATCTTGACGTCAAACTCTTGACCCAAAACTCATACCGACAAAGATGCAGATACCGACACACCCTGCAGACGTTCTGTATTAACTGAGTGGAGTTACGGAGGGTCTAACGTCCCACGCTAGCTGTCCTCATCCCTGTCGGTTTTTATGGGTTAAGAACTAAAATGTAATTTTCGTTTACCGTATTCCTTCGCAAATTCGTGACAAAAAACTTTCTAGCTTGTCTTCATGCTCTGCATTAAACCTTAAAACATTATTCCAGAAAAAATTCTAATTAAATTTTCTATTCAGCCTGCATAAATATGTAACCCCAATTTTTATAGAGCAAAAGATAAATTTTCGAAACATTCAACATTATTAGTGAAAACATATTAACTTCATTAAAGATTGAGAAAGTTTTTTTCTCACAATTACTGAAGATATTGAGACACAACTATTAAATATTGTAATCAGAATGCAATGTTAATAATTTGACTCGTCCTGGCTTGATAGGAATTCATGAGTTGTGAATAGTTTATCTATTTTCTTCTATCATCATTTTTGCCAGATGATAAATGAACATTTAGTTGAGAATAGGTTTCAGTTCCTGGTTTTTTTATGATCAGTCGATTTTCTACGAGTAGTAACTACAGAAATTGTAGCTGGCGCAAAATGCAGCCTCTTGCCAAAACCATAGGATGTATACTATGTAGATTTGAGTTTTACATTTACTTCTTTAACGTTTCCTGTTCTTCGCCCCTTTTCATTAATTTTTACAATTTATTTATCTTTCTTTAAAAAAAATTGAATTACCAAATCTCTTTCCCAACAGTGTATTAACTCATTTTTGTTGAACATCGTTTCTGATAATATCACAAGAGTACTCTAACACCTTATCTTGTGCGGAAAGTTTTTGAACTTCTTTGAGAATTCTCTACGAACATAGAATAGAAATATGATTCTCTCAGTTGTTATTTTTCTTTCACGTATCTTCGTTCCGAACACTTTGTGATATCTTCTTCACTGGCAATCAGACAACATGGAATGTCTCATTGACTTAAGGCTATCGTCTATACAATTTTATCCATTATTGCGGCGTTATCACTTTGAAAGAATCACAACTTCTAGGAAAAAAAGACACTTTCCCCTATTAAAAATTAAGAGCGAGCTCTGTCTGTGCCAATGATTCGCATATCGAAACGAGGGACTGTAAACAATGTCTAAACAGAACTTCACAGCATGCAGTTGAGCTAATTTTACTTGTGAATTATGACGGCACCTCAAGGAAAAGATGAAAACAAACTCATCAAGCTCAAAGAATTCAAGCTTGCGTGTACTAACCAAGCGAGTCAAATCGACCATAACTCCTCTTGATGAACATAAAAACCACTTGCGCCACACTCATTTTGCAACATCACTGAGTCCACCAAGCTTATTTAAGCGCGAATGGAGTGCATTGTGCAAACTAGCGTTGACGTAAACGTGTGTTAATTGTCGCTGTGACGGCTGAGACTGGGGCAATCTGTCTTATGAAGTCTTACTTTAATAAGAAGTAATGGTTTTACATATTATAAGTGAATTTAGAAAGAATTTTTACACTGCAAACATTTGCTTATATAATATTTCCTTTCTTCAATATACAAAATTCCAAGATATTTTGTGACACGCGAAGTACTGTAATATGTCAAAAATGTGTTAAATCTTAAAGAAAAGATTATTATTTATCAAAATATTAAGGTAGATGAGTTAATTACAAAATTAACTCCAAATATACTAAATAGAGATAAAATTTGTAAATTTACTTGAACAACACAGTCATCACCCCTTTACTCCTTCGCATTTAAACGTAGCATTTTGAGTGCACCGCGCACAAGTTGATTTTTTCAGCTTTTATTCTAATTAAGGAGAAGTTCCTTAGCGACAATCAGGAAGTTACAAAACTTGGGCGACGGAGCTCCTTTCTTGTTACTTAGTCCCGGCGCGTACCGTCGCCCGCTGTACTCGGAACTGAACAATCTTGTATCTGCAACGCCGCCGGGCACATTGTGTTCCGGCGGCCACTGCCGTCGCCACCGCCACTGCCACTGCCACTGCCACCACCGCCATTGTTATTGCCGTCGCCACCGCCACCGCCAGCGTCCCTGTCCCCGCCCCCGCAACCGCTCCCCTGCAACCGCCCCTGCCACCCTCGCTAGCCGCCCCCTGCCGCCCCTGCCGCCCCCGCCGCTCCCTTGCCGCCCCCAAAGCGCCCCTGCCGCCCCCTGCCGCCCCCACTCCCCACCCCCGCCCCCTGCCACTCGCCCTCGCCTGCCACTGCCAATGCCACCGCCACCATACGAATTTCTCACCGCCACCGCCAACGGCACCGGCACCACCACCGCCACCGCCACCGCCACCGGCACCACCACCGCCACCGCCACCGGCACCACCACCGCCACCGCCACCGCCACCGCCACCGCCACCGCCACCATCACGGCCACTGCCACTGCCACCACCGCCATCATTATCGCCATCACCACCGCCACCGCCATCGCTACCTCTCCTCCTCCTTCAACTTCTTTCCTTATTCTGTTTCCTCCTGTCTCCTCCTCCCCTGTCTCCTCCGCGGATTTCTCGTCCTCGGATTTCTCCTCCTCCTTCTTCTATCTCCCTCCTGCTCTTTCTCTTCTTCTGTCTTCTCTGATTTCTCCTCCTCTGTCTCCTCTGATTTCTCCTCCTCAGCATCCTCATGATTTCTCCCCCTCCTTTTCAGCCTCCTCTGATTTCTTCTCCTCATGTCTCCTTTTCTGATTTCTTCTCCTGTCTCCTTTTCTGATTTCTCCTCCTTCTCAGCATCCTCTGATTTCTCCTCCTCCTCGTTCATTGTCTCCTCTGATTTTTCCTCTTCCCTCTCTATCTCCTCTTCCCTCTCTATCTCCTCTGATTTCTCCTCCTCTTCCTTCTCTGTCTCCTCTGATTTATCCTCCTTCTCCTCCTCTGTGTCCTCTGATTTTTCCTCTTCCCTCTCTATCTCCTCTTCCCTCTGTGTCTCCTCTGATTTCTCCTCCTCCTTCTTCTCTGTCTCTTCCTCTCCCTCCATCTTCGACATTTCCCCCTCCTTCTTATTCTCTGTCTCTTCCTCTCCCGCCTCCTCCTTCTCTGACTTCTCCTCCGCTTTCACCTCCTTCTTTTCTATATCCGACTCTGCCGCCGCTACTACCGCACCACCTCTACCACAACCACCACCTCTACCACCATCTCTTCCTCTACCACCTCTACTACCACCACCACCACCACCACCACCACCACCACCAATACCACTACCATGAATACTAGTACTGTCTCCACCGCCACCACCATCTCCACTTGCACAGCCTTCACCGCTGCCGCCGCCTGAATTTACACGATGTCCCCGCGCTCTCATTTCCATAGTCTCCGCACCCTCTCAGCGAGCGCTAACGTGCAACAATTACCAGGTTTACGGCTGAAACTTGGTGCGTTGGCGAAGGGAAAACCCTCCCGGCCTGCGTAATCCTTTTAGGTGCGTGCACGAACACGGAAACGCCAAGGCGGTGCGGCGCCGGCAGCAAGCAGAGGGGCCGGGCGACAGCGGCGGTGAGGCGACGACGGCAGACGGCACGCTTTGCTGGAGGGCTCCGGGAGGTACAGGCGGGGCGAGGATAGAGGAGAGCGAAGCAATGGGACGTGCCTCTAGGAAGGGATGGCAAGGGATGAGGAAAGGAATAGCTGAAGCAATGGGACGTGCCTCTAGGAAGGGATGGCAAGGGATGAGGAAAGGAATAGCTGAAGCAATGGGACGTGCCTCTAGGAAGGGATGACAAGGGATGGGGAAAGGAATAGCTGAAGCAATGGGACATGCCTCTAGGAAGGGATGACAAGGGATGGGGAAAGAGAATAGCTGAAGCAATAGGACATACCTTTAGGAAGGGATGACAAGGGATGGGGAAAGGAATAACTGAAGAAGCAATGGGACATGTCTGTCTCTAGGAAGGGATGACAAGGGATGGCGAAAAGAATAGCTGAAGTAATGGGACATGCCTCTAGGAAGGGATGACAAGGGATGGGGAAAGGAATAGCTGAAGCAATGGGACATGCCTCTAGGAAGGGATGACAAGGGATGGGGAAAGGAATAGCTGAAGCAATGGGACATGCCTCTAGGAAGGGATGACAAGGGATGGGGAAAGGAATAGCTGAAGCAATGGGACATGCCTTTAGGAATGGATAAGGGATGGGGAAAGGAATAGCTGAAGCAATGGGACATGCCTCTAGGAAGGGATGGGGAAAAGAATAGCTGAAGCAAGGGACATGTCTCTAGGAAGGGATGACAAGGGATGGCGAAAAGAATAGCTGAAGTAATGGGACATGCCTCTAGGAAGGGATGACAAGGGATGGGGAAAGGAATAGCTGAAGCAATGGGACATGCCTCTAGGAAGGGATGACAAGGGATGGGGAAAGGAATAGCTGAAGCAATGGGACATGCCTCTAGGAAGGGATGGCAAGGGATGAGGAAAGGAATAGCTGAAGCAATGGGACGTGCCTCTAGGAAGGGATGACAAGGGATGGCGAAAAGAATAGCTGAAGCAATGGGACATGCCTCTAGGAAGGGATGACAAGGGATGGGAAAAGGAATAGCTGAAGCAATGGGACATGCCTCTAGAAAGGGATGACAAGGGATGGGGAAAGGAATAGCTGAAGCAATGGGACATGCCTCTAGGAAGGGATGACAAGGGATGGGGAAAGGAATAGCTGAAGCAATGGGACATGCCTTTAGGAATGGATAAGGGATGGGGAAAGGAATAGCTGAAGCAATGGGACATGCCTCTAGGAAGGGATGGGGAAAAGAATAGCTGAAGCAAGGGACATGTCTCTAGGAAGGGATGACAAGGGATGGCGAAAAGAATAGCTGAAGTAATGGGACATGCCTCTAGGAAGGGATGACAAGGGATGGCAAAGGAATAGCTGAAGCAATGGGACATGCCTCTAGGAAGGGATGACAAGGGATGGGGAAAGGAATAGCTGAAGCAATGGGACGTGCCTCTAGGAAGGGATGACAAGGGATGGGGAAAGGAATAGCTGAAGCAATGGGACATGCCTCTAGGAAGGGATGACAAGGGATGGGGAAAGGAATAGCTGAAGCAATGGGACGTGCCTCTAGGAAGGGATGACAAGGGATGGGGAAAGGAATAGCTGAAGTAATGGGACATGCCTCTAGGAAGGGATGACAAGGGATGGCAAAGGAATAGCTGAAGCAATGGGACGTGCCTCTAGGAAGGGATGACAAGGGATGGGGAAAGGAATAGCTGAAGTAATGGGACATGCCTCTAGGAAGGGATGACAAGCGATGGCGAAAGGAATAGCTGAAGCAATGGGACATGCCTCTAGGAAGGGATGACAAGGGATGGCGAAAAGAATAGCTGAAGCAATGGGACATGCCTCTAGGAAGGGATGACAAGGGATGGCGAAAAGAATAGCTGAAGCAATGGGACATGCCTCTAGGAAGGGATGGGGAAAGGAATAGCTGAAGCAGTAAATCGAAAGAATGTTCGTGCTAGGAGAAGGTTCACTGGAATTTGCTACCAACATTGCTACATACGTGTACTACATAAACATAATTGCCAATTAGTGTAAGGGTATTAAACGACTACCAATAAAATAAGATGTCATCTCTGGCATTTATGATTGACAGAAATGATATTTAATATTCCAGAATGAAGACAGGTGTGTGGTAAGGGCTAGTGCGAAGGTTCATGAATTGAGGTTAAAAACATTGACCCAAAGGTATCGTTAAGGAGTCGTTAGAAGAAGTCTTGTAGTATCCCAATACTGTATAAATGACAGCTGGTTATATGTGAATTATTTTTCTGAAAGAAGTAGTAAAGCAGGTAGACCTTAGCTGTGTATGCCCCGTCAACGATACGGACCAACCACCGTCGCTTTATACCGGTGTCTCCGATCCAATGCAAATCATTAATACCCCTGGCCAGGAGCCTCCAATGTTTTAACGATCTCCACTAAGTCGACATCTAGCATGCAGGAATTCCAAACCTTATTTATGTTATGTTGCGTTTAGATTGTGTATGTCTATTGAGGAAATAAATTGGCAACACAAGACATTTGGGATAATAATATAAAATTAAAATATTTTCATTACCATATGGTAACGCTGAGCATTAAAGGGGTGTAATAAATGAAAGTCGCAGTGATAACAGGAAGATAATCTGCAAACTAATTGAGGCAGATGTAGATGAAGACCCTAAACAACCTTCAAAACTTGGGTCTTTCCGAAATCTCCGCCCAGCCCTGTACCTCCAAGATGTCCGCTGAACTTCTGAGAGTGCGTGCTCTCCCCGGGAGGGAGGGAGGACGAATAGTTGACAGTCTCCGGTTAAGTGGTAACCGCATAATTGGCCGAGCGGCCACTGGAGGCATGAGGGTCCTTCGCAGAACTTTCGTGCTATGAAACCTACAGATTGGCTGGGACTCTTTACGCCTAGAACAAGCAAAAAGTGGTGTGGCGAAAATGCATCTGACCGCCAATGCCAGAAGAGAAATTATCGCAATTTAAACGTGAAAACTGTTAAAAAATCACTTTCGTTGTAAATTGTAGTCAACTTTGAAGATTCTTTTTTTATTCTGAAACATAATAATTACAGAACCCATTTAACTGGTATAATTTAATTTTATTATCATTTTAAAAAAATATTCATCAATTTGTTTCAATACGGCCCCAATCCAATTACAACTTCATTACAGATGGAGCTCTATTCACAAGGCAAATTTAGTTAGCGCTGAATTTGTTATTTTGATTACACTCAGCATAACTCATTGAAACACATATATTTGAAAACATATTGTGACATAAAATATCTTTCTAACTAGTAGGCTTTGCTTCATTGGTTCCATGGTCAGCTGATCATTACTGAATGTTATTTTCAAGTGAGTATTTTTATTAGAATGGCGGCCTTCAACCTATTGCACCGCGTTTGCGCGACTCCGTAAAGGAATCGCGGTTGCCGTGAACGTTGACTTTCGTATTCTTTAAACCAATAAACAGATTTTGATGATCGAAAAAACAGAACGGTCTATTTTCAGCGTGGAAATGAAGAGAGCTGTCTAATAGTGCTTAAAAATGAACACTGTAGACACAATAAGAAGCTAAAGAAATCACAAAAATGTAGTGACGATTGATTAAATTACAAATAAACCTCACATGCAGTTGTCGCTAAATTGTATAGGACTATTCTTTACGGAGGATTATTCTTTACGGGCCCGCCAACTCCTTAGGCCGTTAAGTGATGTGTATTTTTTATAAGTTTATAATAATATTATGTGCCCGATTTAAGAGCGTGCATTTATTTTTACCACGAACAATTAAGAAATTTTAAAAATATAGTTTAACAATGCCTCCGAGATAGAATTCAATTTTTTTCTAGTAGAGAACTAATGTTATAATGATTATTTATAAAAATATATTTTAGATGGTTCTATTTATACATTTCTTTAATATGCTTCTATAGATTTTTTATTAATTAAAACTCACAAATCGCGAGAAATACTAAATTACATAATTACCACGTCAGATAAATTTAATTGAAATTGTTTTCTTATTGTTTGTAATTACCCTCGTAAATATTATATCTTGAAGACGACTTTGGTCCAGTTACTGGCTAAGCGTCTGTCGCTTTCGCTGGCCGCCACCAGTGCCAGCGACGGCGCTGCTGTCGTGTCCCCTGTTGTTTATTCTTTGTTGCGGCGCGATCTCCATTTAATATACACAGGGAATGTGTCGGGGATCCCTGACGCTGTATATTAAATATCGTGGCGAGGCGTCGTCTTGCAGCCGCCGGGTGAATTTCTCGACGAAAAAACGCGCTTCTGGTGAGCACGGAGCGAGGCGAAAATGAAAATTAAGAAAGGGATTCTTCTCCACAGACTAAGAACAATAATATTAAGATGGTGTAATGTTTCGTTTACACGCCTTCGGGTGGCTTTAATATTCCAATTCATTATTCTTAAAATTGTGAATACTTGTTGGCAAGCGTACGTATGAACATGGGAATGAAGTATAATTTTATTAACAATGTAGTTTGTATTTCATATTTAATCATCAAAATCAAAACGTATTTTAGAGCTCATAATTTGAATTTCTGTTGAAATATTGCAAAAGGTTTCTTCAAGAATTGAAAATTACAGTTGAGATAAGATACATTACGCTCAAATAGGATGTGTCTTATAATACGACACTGTCAGCCTAAAGACGCCTCACTTTAGTTGAAAAGTACACAATAATTATTGTTTTTCTATTCTGGTAGTGTGCGTGAAATATCAATGTACTTTGACAACATATTATCACGAATGCGTGGGGTACTCTATGTGATTATCTTGTCAAGTAGTTTAAAGGTACATATGTATTCTGAATTCACACAGATTATACCTTTTAACCAGTATCCGTTTTTAATGCAATAACTTCCATTTATTTTATCCGTATGAACATTTAATTCAAATTTTTCTCTATAAAAATGCAACTAAATGTATTAAAATTGTTTCTTTAGCTCACAAAGAGTTCAATGTCGTCAGACACATACAAATTTGTGAAATATTATGAAACCCCCAATTCAGAACAGTATTACAAAAGAGCACTCACGTTAATAGGTACGTAAAGAAACAAATTAGAAAATGTTATTGATGCAATCATTAATTTGACTGATGAGAAAAGGTCAATGAAAAACGTAATTAAAAGCATGAAAAGGTTAAAATGTATTAGAAAGTTTGTTGAATCAAAACTTAATACAAGATATATAGAAAGTATTTCAGAATATGCGTTAGTATTTATATCTGCAATACATTTTCATACATGTAAATTAATCTTATCAAACATTTTTTCCTACTCAGGATTGTTTACGGGCCGATTTTAATGAATAGTAAAGAATGGATTTAATCTTCAATCTGGCCCTGGATTGTAATACGATGAAATTATTTTCACCGAAACAACGCGAAAAGTAGCTAACACAACTACTATCTTCCGCCTGAGGGTCCTCTGCAATAGCTTCTCCGACTGTGCACACTGTTGCCTCCGCCCCGTTGCTCTCTCTCTCTCTCCCAGCCCGTCAGGTGGTCGAAGGGGCAGAAAACACAATGCGACAACATGCTCGCTTCGTCTTCTGCCGTGGCACGCGCGTCAGTCAAGATATTCTTCAAGACGCACAACGATTCGTAAGAAAGGAAGCTTGGACACGGAAATAAAGTGGCAACGGTGTCACTTTTCATAATCTTGTTGACGAATAGAGAGCTGGAAACGAGTAAGACAACCTGGAATTGGTCCAGAAAATTTGAAACTATCTAAGGCGCTTTGACCTAGCATGGAATAACCCACTTCGTTTGGTGATATGTAATTTCTACGTGTCACTGCTTCCGGTGGTCTCTCCGAACAAATAGGCCCTGAAGATTTAGGCATGTTTACCAAAGTTTTTATTTATTAATCAAATGAGTACTTTTAAATAGCTTAGTCTAGTCAGTTCCAACAGATCTGCCACATTAAAGCCGAGAATCGACATCAACATTTCCAATAAGAATTTTTGGTAGAAGTGACTACGACCTCCGAGTTTTATGCTACACCAACAAATCTGACTATCGATTCATTTTCTCGGTGTATAAGTTATTTTCATTTCCAATACATTAACGTGACATACCTTGTAAAAGAGATTAAACGTACGTGAAAATGCGATGCTCTTCTTGAATATTACCTTTTCCTTTTTTTAATTTTGAAGAGGTGATCAGATACAGGAAAGCCAAGCCAAAACAACTTACGTTGTTTAAGAAAATCGTTCAAAGAAGCTGAGAAACTTGCCTATTGAAATTCTCCACGAAATTCCTTCAGCCCATTGGTTTAAAATGCTTTTTACAGCGCCTCTTATAGCGTTCGCCTTCAATATAATCCGGGACACTTGGCACGAACCCGGTGTTTTCGCCATCTCGTCGAAATTTCCTCAAAATTCCACTTAACTAAGAATTGAGCAATCTGTCGCCGTCAACAGGCAGCGAAAGTCCCAAACCGCCGCGCCGGCGGGCGCTTGTCGGAAAGCGAAGTGGAGTCGTGGGAGGAGGCCGAGGGCAGGAGCGGGGTGAAGCTTGGCGATGGGGGCGGGGCGCGTGCGATGGGATGGGTGCGGATGACGAAGCGTGGGTGGAAGGTGGATTGGGAGGGAAGGAGGTCGTAGGAGGTCGCGGGGTAAGAAATACGGTCCAAGATGGGGGCGAAGGCAGAGCCGAGGAGGGTGGTGGAGGGCGGGGTTGTCGGAGGTGGACTTGGGGATGACGGCGGTTGACGAAGGCGTGGGCGGATGGTGGGTGGAATAGGAGGCAAGAAGGTCGTAGGAGGTGGCGGGTTGAGAAATACGGTCGAAAAGGGGGGCGAAGGCCGAGCCGGGGAGGATGGTGGAGGGCGAGGATGGGCGTGGGGGTGAGGGCGGATGACGAAAGCGTGGGCGAGAGGTGGAATGGGAAGGAAGGAGGTCGCGGAGTGAGAAATACGAAGACGGGGGCGAAGGCCGAGCCTGGGAGGGTGGTGGAGGGCGGGATGCCGGAGGTGGGCGTGGGGGTGACGGCGGATGACGAAGACGTGGGCGGAGTGGGAGTGGGAGCCAGAGGAGGTCGCGGGGTGAGGAATGCGATCGGGGTTGGGGCGAAGGCTAAACCAGGGATGGAGTTGGAGGGCGGATGATAATGACGGGAGTGGAGTGGGAGCAGGAGCTGGAGTAGTTCGCGGAGTGACGAATGAGGTCGGGATGTGGGAAAGGCCCAGTCGAGGATAGTGGCGATTGTGGCCACATCAACTCTAAGGACATTAGTCCCGTAAGTGTAGAGCGTGTTTTCTGCTCGGGAGATGGCGGAGATATTCGTCCATTGGATAGTGAGATCCGACGCAGACCTACCGTCGGCTAACGGGCTTTTCCTCAACACGGAATCTCCCACCAGCGGGGTAACATCCCCGCCGGAACAAGCTGTAAGCTCCCGACTGATCGGGAATGCCGTATGTGTGGTGGGGGCGAAGGTGGCAGCTGCAGGCGGGGCGGAATGGCGGTGAAGGCCGCAGGGAGGCGGAGGTTGGGAATGCCGAAGTAGGATCGGGGGGAGGAGGTGACGACCGGCGTCGGGGGTAAGAAGCCGTAGGGGTCACGTGGGGGGAATGACGCCGGGGGCGGGGTTAGGGCAAAAGCGAGAGGTGGGGTTCCGCTGGTGGGCCCTGGGGTAGGAGGTAAAGGCCAGGACTTGGTGACAGACGCCGCAGGCGTGCGCAAGGAAGGGGACAGGGGTCAGGGGTGGGGTGGGGTGAAAGCGGATCTGTAACGTACGAGGCGTTCTGTCCGAGCCCTCTTTTCCTCTCCCGCACGCGCCCCGCCCCCGCAGTCGCCGCCCGCGGATCAGGCCGGTCCATTAGCCGTGGTCGAAGGCTGGGCCCTGCCCCCCTCGCGCCCCCCCCTCACTCCCCCCCCGCTCCCGGGATCGTCCAAGCGTCGGCCTCCCCGCCGTTGACTATTGCCATACTCTTCATTCTTTGCCCAAACGGGCTTTATTGGGGGTTGTTCCGTTTAGGGTCATGGTCGGAAAACGTGAACATTTTATCAGTCCAGGGTAATACGAACATTTGTGGCGACGACCTGGTGGGTGAATATTTCACGAACGATAACATGCATAACAACAGCAGGCAGTGTAGATGCAAGTGTCCGTGATGCCACATGTTGGATCATTTGTATTATGTTCTTCAATATTCAACCTTAGCAAGTTGGATTTTAATGTCATAATATCTAGTATAATTTATTCTATTTTAATTATGATACTTTTTTGTTGCGGAAAATATCTAAGTTTATCATTTTTTATTTGTTATTTGTTTTTTATGTAATTTATCCAACTTGGAATGGGGTCACAATAAAAATGTCTCGTAGTCCTGATAAGGAAACAATTAAGTCCAGAAACGTTGTCAAACTCGGAGTCATTTTCAATGCCTGACAACCTTTAACCATTCCTGGAATTCGATAAAGACTTCCTCTAATGTAGTAGAAAGCTGGTTCCACGCGCGTGGCGCCAGGCAGGAGAGTAAACACCGACTGGGCTGAGAGCAGACACCACGGGCGAATTCGTCGGAAGGGCGTCGTGCAAGATGAGATCGAGAGGAAACTCGAATAAGGGAACGGAAGGTCTCCACACGAGACGTCGCCCTTATCCTCTCCCCGCCCCGCCCAGCCCCGCCCAGCCCCGCCCAGCCCCGCCCAGCCCCGCCCAGCCCCGCCCAGCCCCGCCCAGCCCCGCCCAGCCCCGCCCAGCCCCGCCCAGCCCCGCCCAGCCCCGCCCAGCCCCGCCCAGCCCCTAAGGCCCCGTCCGCCTCCGCAGCTGTGAAATATCGAGATGCTATTGATGGGAACAGTCGCCCCCGCTTCGCTTGCTAACGCTCTACGCCCCCTCTTCCGCCCTGCCACGCCCCCTCGCTACCTACTGCTCCTTCCCGTCAACTCTCCGCCTTTTCTCGCCTCTTCACATCAACCATCGCTTTTTGGATTGATTGATTTTTTTCGTGTTTCCGGGCTCGTCAACTGCTCTGGTCATCAGTCCCCTTAGTGTAGTGCATGTTTTCTTTCTCGGAAGATGGCGGTGAACTTCCCCCGCTGGATGGCGAGATCCGGCGCCGACCTACCGTCGGCTAGTGGGGTGTCCCCCTAACCAGGACTTTCGCACCCGCGGGGCACCGCCCCAGCCGGGACAAGCTTTAAGCTCCCCACCGGTCTCCCGGAATATGTAGTAGTGTAGTGCATGTTAGTGCACCTCTTCCACACACCTCTGCCTGTTCCCGGATACCGCTCCCTTTCCTCAACTATCGCTTTACTTTCTCCCGAAATATCTCACATACCTCCGACATCTCCCACCTCTTCCCGACATCTCTCATCCCATCGCGACACCTCGTACCTCTTCCCATATTCCTCACACATCTCCCTGACTCTATTTCCTTCTCCCGCTAACTGAACGTTCTCTTTGCCACTAGCGTCTCTCCCTGCTGTTTTTCTCCGCTTTTCTTCGTTCTTTCCCCTCTTCCGAGCTTTCCCTGGCTCGCCCTCTCTTCGATTTATACCATCACCTCCCTGCCACCGCCCTGTCACCTCACCACCATCTCCTGTACTTGCCCGTCATCACCCGTCTCTATCGCAACTCTCTGTCTCTCCCCGCCCATCCCTTACCTCCCAGCGACCTCCCGCCGTCCCACCTCTCCCTTCCCGCCACCCACCTCTTCCTTCGCAGACTGCGCCATCGCCGCAGACTGCACCTTTGCCCCCGCCGTTGCCTCCGCCGCCGCCCCCGCCGCCCCCGCCGCCCCCGCCGCCACCGCCGCCACCGCCGCCGCCGCCGCCGCCGCCGCCACCACCGCCACCGACGCCATCACCGACGCCGCCACCGCCACCGCCGCCACCGCCATCGCCGCCGCCACCGCCATCGCCGCCCCCACCGCCATCGCCGCCACCACCACCGCCGCCACCACCGCCGCCGCCATCACCGCCACCGCCGCCACCGCCGCAGCCGCCGCCGCCGCCGCCACCGCCGCCACCGCCGCCACCGCTGCCCCCACCGCCACCGCCGCCACCGCCGCCACCGCCGCCACCGCCGCCACCGCCGCCACCGCCGCCACCGCCGCCACCGTAAAGATAAATGACCCAGACAAGGCGCGAACGCCGCGTCGGCGGGCGAGATACCGCTCGTGATGGGCGCTTCGTATAAATAGCTCCCGGCGCCCGTGGCGAAGGTGGCGGTGGCGGCGGCGGCGGCGGCGGATGCGAGGAGAATGCAGCCCGCCCCCTCCCTCACTGCCGCCGCGCACGCGCACCGCACGCGGGATTCGAGACAGAAGCGGTACACTCCGATTTAAACACGGTGGCACTTCAAGGCCACAAGCTGGACGGAGAGAATAATGGCACAGTCGTCCAATTGAGAACTTCGTTACGACTTCAGATTTTTGTATTGTGTCTCCCGACTGGATGATAATGTCCCTCTCTCCGACCAGCTCGTGACTTTGAAATACCACTGTGTTTAAATCAGAATATAGACAGAGATTTTGGCGGCCAGACAATTCCGAAGCACACATGCTCACACGCAACACACACTCGTATGTTTATGTGACTTCACCAATTGATAACTATTTTTATGATCCTCAGCCCTCCTAGCCTTTGCAGACATACTTGAAGTAAAGAGTTTTGAGTAAGAGGGAATAATTATGTTCTTATTTAATAATGATGGGGTAACGGTTGAGTGAAAGCCAAGAGAAACAGAAGAACCAAAGGAAAGGATGACAGGGGTAGGAGGTGAACGGTCTGACCTACACACCATGGACCGCCCTATCACCTGCAGATAGGCTATATCTTCGTAACGCATAGAAGTTTTATTTCTTTATGGTTAGACGCGCCCGCATTACGATTTTTCGTTCGTTCATCAGAATCGTCAGTCTAACGATGGTGTCTTTACTGAACTTCCCATTTCTGTACTTCCATTTGTAATAAACGAAAGCATTTCAAAGAAACCTCTTAAGTTGCTGATACCCTAGCCGTTGGAGAAGTCGCATGGTCACCCTAGAGTTCAAAGAGGTGAGTGTTTCGTGACACAACAACAGCTTTTTTAAATCCGAAATACGTATGTATGTCTCAAATCTGAAAGGAAAACGAAGGAACTCGTGTTGTAGAATTTTTTTGACATAGAGAGGTTTGGTATTCTATCTACATGTAGACAAGAAAAAGGAAATGAATACTATGTGAATGTTCTAGGCAATTCAAAATGCAGTTTTTTTCGGTTATCGAGATTTCACTGAATTTGAAAAAAATATATGTTTCCAGGCTTTTGAACATTTTTTCGCCTCTTTCTAAAATTTTAACGTGTAAAAACGTGACAAATTAGTTAGCGAATGAACACAGGCAAAATTGAAACATACTTTTGCGGTCCTTGTAGATTGCATTCGATAATAGAGGATGATGGGGTAATCCAATAAGAAACACGTGAACGGAAGGAGATGATGGTACAAAAAAGTGGGAATGTTGGAGATGTAATTAGAATAGTTTTGATTAAAAAATGATTAAGCGTCAATGATAAAGGATTTATTTGATTCAAAAAAATTATTCTAGGAAAATTGTTTCAAGTGAAATATAAAAGTAGTTTCTTACTATTTTGGATATGTTTCTTTAAATTCTTACTTTCATATAACCTTTTCTTCTTTTATTTCGTCTTTAAAAAAATTGAAACTCAGAGTTTTCTTTGCATAAATTACTGATTACTAATGGTGTTGATGGATACTGTATTGTAATTATAAGCTTATTCAGTCCGAATGCCAACTGACTAAAAGTTGTTGATAATGCGAAGTTCTTCATAATCATATAATACTTGAATTACGTTAAATCTCAATTAAATTGTAAAATGCTGTAAATTTCAAGCACGGATCAAATAGTACGCTGTGGTCTTATAATTATGCTATATGTAGTTGACACTTACTGAATTGAAAAAGTCTATTTAAAAAAACAGATTCTTGTGGAATTACAATTCAGAAGCAAGAATTGAAATGCTCTATAAATGAGTGTTCAGTCTTATCGAAATGAGCTAGAGACACTGAAGTTATTGAAATGTACACGTTTTATGAACATGTGTCTACAATAAATAGAATTTAAAACCATGTACTTTTTATTTAGTTTGCGTCGGTCTCCGACCATATTGAATTTTTTGAGTAGTTTACTTCATGTGCGGAGCGCAGAGAAGCTGGGTAACGCCTTTTTAAAAATTTCATTTCTGCCGTCTCAAGCCGATGCCCTCGCGAAGGCGCATCTGGGCTAGGCCCTCAGGCCGAGGATGCCTCCCCCGGGAGGAAAAAGCTTCGGTGGACGTACAGCGGGCAGCCGCGGGGAAGGAGCGGAGCGGGTTGCAGACGAGAAGTAGGACGGGGCCGAGAAGGCCAGGAGAGGGGACAGAGGGAGAAAAGAACGGAGCGGGGAGGTGACGGAGTAGGTGAGGACGGAGCGGGAAGGGTCGAAGCGGAGAGGGGACGGAGCGGGGATGGGCGGAGTGGGAGGGGACGGAGCTGGGAGGGAACAGAACGAGAAAACGGAGCGGGGAAGGGACGGAGCAGGAGAGGCCGGAGCAGGGATATTCGAAGCAGAGAGGGGGCGGAGTGGGAATGGGCGGAGCGGGGAAGGGATGTAGTGGGAAGGGGACGTAGTGGGGAGGAGACGGATCGGAGAGGGGTCGGAGCGGGGAGAGGTCGGAGCAGAGAAGGGAAGGAGCGGGGAGGAGAAGGGAAGGGGAGGAGACGGAGCGCAATGGGGAGGGGAGGGGGGCGGGAAGGACAAAGTGAGGAAAAGGAGGGATGATGACGGGATGGAATAGGAGGGTATGGGCGGAATGGGAGGGGAAGAGATGATACGGCAGTAGATAAACAGAGTGGAGATGATGCAATCAGAGGGAAGGGAACGGAACGGCATGGAAGGGCAAAGAACACCAAAAAATTGTACGGGGTAGGTAGGGAGAGGAAGGGATGACTGAGAAAGCGCGGGGCGAGGAGATGTGTCTGGGTCGAGTGGAGAACGGCCGGCCTGAGGAACCCACGTCTGGGCTGAGTTGTGGATGGGCGGGGGGTGGGGAGGGGCTAGACGCCGCAGGGCCACGCGGAGCGGCTGTACGGCCCGGATAAAGAATTGGGAGTCGTTAGGAAAGCGCCACAGGCTGCGCCAATATCGCGGCGTGCCCCGAGAGCGGAGAGCAAGCCGCTGCCCGTCATCTCGCAGCGCGGGCGGCCCGCGGCCCGACCCTGCCCCGCCCCTCCCCTCCCCTCCCCTCCCCTCCCCGCCTCGCCCCTTCCAGCCCGGCGCCCGAAGCCGAGGCCCAGCTGACGGAGCACCGGCGCAGACGCAACACCACCAGGACGTGCACGAAAAAGAGCGGTTTACTCCCATTGTTATGGCTTCAAACTTAAGAGTTTAACGTACGAGCCGATGAGTTTTGGGAAAGAAACGAATCGAAGGATGACGAAATTAGTTGAATGTTTTTTACGTATTTGAAATTTTTGGGCCGGTTTAATCCGACGTTTCCCAGCTCGCGGTGTTTCCAGGCGTGGACCCTGATTGAATGTGTTAACCACATTTGGTGGTAGGGAAGACATGTGGTGAAATTGAATTACCTTCACTGCATCTTGCGTAGTTGGCCTGCCTGAACTTTTCCTTCGTCACACAGCTACAGAAACTTAGTCGATTGTAATGGAAAGCTGCAGCTTTATTTTTGCCTCGACCGGAAATCGACACCATAGACAGCTAGCACGCCGATAAGCTTTAGTTGAGGCTAGTTGATTTGTAAAAGCAAATGATTTGTCATGTTCGATACGTGAGTGAATCTGTTTCTATATGCATTTTCCGATTAATATCCATAAAATGTAGAGAATTACATAAACTCGCATTTGTTGATACATTGGATGATTTCCATTTTTTATTAATTTATTTATCAACTTTTTAAACTTGTTTAATCCTAAAATAATTCCGTAGCATTAATGTAATTAGAATCTCAAAACTAACACAAACGTTGACATTTATAAGAGTATCAAAAATAATTTATATCGAAAAGTAAAAATTGACTGCGTTGTAATGGAGTGGACACTTTCTAAAAGGAATTGAAATACCGCGTTATACCATTTTAGCTCGCAATAATATGCAGTAGATCACTATGAATTCTTCCATTTTTATCACCATGATCGTTAGTGTTATTTCACTAATGTTGTGTATATATTCCGAAAACCATATTTACTTTATATTTGTTATTTGGGATTACGAATACTAATGCTAGCGCATTATTGATGTGTTCCCGTTGTCAGTCTCAGTTTTCATCTATTTTAGAAAAAAATTTAACCGATCACAATACTCTTATGAAAAACATGTGAAGAGATATAGGCGGAAAGCACAGCACTGCAAAAAGGAAGCCGATAAATTGTGTTGATTTTTCAAAGTTATAAATATAATTTTCTTGTTTTGTTTCCTTCCGACGAATTTAAAATTCGACTGTTTTTTTTTTCTCCACAGCTATTGTTTTCGTTCTGACATCTCGAGTCAATGAAAATACACATTTTCCGCTCTTCCAAGTGTAAACACCACTATAAATCTCCTTTTGCGCAATACAGTATTTTATAGAATGTTCGCTAAGGGATTCCGATAACAGTCGTATAACTTCTCCTGGGCAGCGGAAGATACACATACAAAAAGCGCGAGAGTAGCACAGCAGAAAAAGCAGTGGCAGAAAATGAAATCAATGTATATAATTGAGCAGAGAACGAAAATGAGAATGTGATTGGTGCCAATCAGCCGAGGCAACTCTGCATCGTAAATGGCCTTGATTTGAAGATAGTCCATTTAACTTTACGGGATTTTTCGTGACTAAAAGGATGCGATATTAATTAACAACTACATCAGTAGACATTTACAGTCTTTGGTTTCATAATCTTTGTAAACGTTTGCAAATTTAAATGTTCTTAGTGTTTGTTTACAAAGAAATGAACAAATTTAATTTGTAATTCACAATTTGTTCACACTTTTATATGTGCAAGTGAGTAATAAAAAGATTGACAGAGTTAAGTTCCTCAGGGAAAGCAAGAAGCTTCTAATTAAATGATGTATACTCCAATGTATACTTTCTCACAAGTAATATCAATGTTTCTTTCTAAAACATCAGATCCTATAACGTACAAGACGTGACTTTCAATATGCATAAAATGTTGCTTGCAATAATTATGGGGACTCACAAAACACACTACTTTCGTATAGCAACAATTATATCGTTTCTGAATGATTGCACAAAATATCGCTCATCAAACAACGAGCAAACAACTTTAATCATCTACTCTTGCTTCGATGATTTAGCTCACATTAAAGCGGTTAAAATTTAGGTAGCGAACAATTTCCTCGGTAAAAAGAGAAAACGAGTCGTTGGTGCCTTATGTTCAAGTTCCGCCGTAACGTTAGAAGGCAACGAGACCGAATGTGTGGGCGACGCCAGCGCAGCGGGCGGGAGGCAACGGAAATATAAATCGTGAGCGCAGCGCGCCAGGTGGCCGCCCCAGGCGACACGTTGATCGACGCCAAGACTTGCACTGGGCCTCACAGAACAACGCGCCTCCACTGCTTGTAACATTATCGCGCCATTCCGCCTTACGAGTAGACCTGCGGAATTTATTGTGCCTTTGGCAGTCATTGTCTCCAAATGGCGGTAAAGTCTTTGTGTTTATGGCCGACGGCTTTGTGCTACGTTTTGTTGGGCGTCGATTTTTGGACTTTGCTGCGTTGTGTCATTGTTTATTTTCTCCGAGTGCACGTACGTAAATGGATGTAATGGCAGACTTTATCTAGTACGAAACATTGTTAGTCAGTGCACAGGTGTAATGGATTGTATTCCTAATATGAGAAAACGTCAGGTGTTTTAAAGTGGCGTATCATGTAGACGTGCTTTGGTAATTACTTTCAGGAGTGTCATATTCTCATTAGCAATGAATATTAGTCTCGCTAATTTACGAAATTACAACTTTACGTCATGACGGTGGGCTAAAATCACTATCAAATCACTTTGTGGGTGCATGTCACTGTATGTCAAAATGAAACTATCATCGTTTTGTGGAGATCAACTTTTTCATGTAATCACTCTCCAAGAGAAGGCAGAGAGACAGGTCGAATGTTGTTGCGTGGGGAGTATCAAGTGTCAAGTGTCAAGTTTCGCGTAAATCTTCGAGGAATGCCGTTAGCCCTCCGGTGGCATTTCTCGGGTTGCGGATGACCTGTGCTGCGCAGGGAACCGTGACCAACCAAGACGACGACGACGACGACGAATACCGGTGCGCAGGCTATGGTGCCCTTCAACGAAACCTGCTGGAGTTTGAGTCGAGGTGGTGGTGGTGGTGGTGTCGGCTAGGAAATAGATTGTTCAATGCTAAATACACAATTAATACACGCAGTAATTTGGCAAGTTTTAAAAGGGAATTTTTTGATAAATTGAAATTCATTTTCAAGAAATTATTTTAGAAACCAAAATCTACGTAGAATTCTGAGTAGAAATGAATTGCGTTTGACATCAAGTTACGCATCAAGAAGTTCAATTTCTTTAAATAATACATCAGAACAGATGATCTCATTTATTGTGAATACGAAATAAAAGTAAACGGAAGAAGACTTATTCAGGGTAAAATGTTCAGTGATACGCAAATATATCCTGTATGGTGCCCTTCAACGAAACCTTCCGGAGTTTGAGTCGAGGTGGTGGTGGTGTCGGCTAGGAAATAGATTGTTCAATACTAAATACATAATTACTATGTGCACTAATTTGGCAAGTTTTAAAGAGGAATATTTTGATAAATTGAAATTTATTTCCAAGAAATTATTTTTAGAATCCAAAACCTACGTAGAATTGTGAGTAGAAACAAAGCGCGTTTGACATCACGTTACGCAACAAGAAGTTCAATTTCTTTAAAGAATACATCAGGACAGATGATCTCATTTATTGTGAATACGAAATAAAAGAAAACGGAAGACTTATTCAGGGTAAAATATTCAGTGATTCGCAAATATATCCTGTTGCACCATCATATTTACGTTCGACTGGCCACAGTTCTATATAAAATATTCCGAAACGAATCTTCAGTGAACCGTATCACTTCCTTCTGAGAACCAGTAGCCAAATCGGTCACGTGATTTACGATGTTGTTAGTGCCATCAAGACATCTACCGACTTCCGCGATCTTAAGTTTTTACGAACGTCGTGTCGTCAGGATGGCTTTATTTATGCACACGGTTCTCGTAATATCAAATCGTAATGGTTACGACACATTCAGCTCGCTTGGGGACGTTGGCGGCCGCGATGGCAGAAAAGGCTGGAGGAGATCGCAACGACGGTAGAGATGGTAGGGATTTTTTTTTTCGTATGGGTTAACTTGCGGGGAGACTGCCCGTAGGCAGTGTTCCGCACCTGAGTTTCGACCCAGGCTTCCTTCGAAGCCTACCCCCGACGCGGGTCTGGGGACTTTTATCTAAGCAGGCGCACCCCGTGGGCAGTCCCGTCTACGCCTGGGATTTGACTCTCACTTTCTCCGCCAGATGTCGGGCTCAGTTAACTATATCCGAACTGTCTGGTTGGGAGAAAGTGGGATCTCGTTAGGGCGGGATGTTGTCGGAGGGATTTAATTTTGCCGGGCATCCTGCCAGGGTTCTTTTACATGCCACAAGAGTGACATGGCTACTGTGGATTTTCCGCCCTTCGAAAATCCGGGTTCCTTGGCCGGGATTGAACCCGCGCACTGGGGGCTCAGAGGCCAGTAAGCTAACCCCTCGCCCACCGAGGAGCCAAATGGTAGGGATGACTAGCAGCAACGTCAGCACAGACAGGGTGGATGGGAAGTGGCGATGGCAGTGATAGTAGGCAGTATAGACAGCGATTCTAGGGATGATTTTCGGCGATACCAGTTATATCATGAGCATCGTCGGCAGCGATGGATGTCAGGGAGGGCGAGCTAATACGGCATGGATGGCAGGGGCGATATGCGGAGAGAGGAGTGGATGTTAAGAACGGTGGGTGAGTTCGCCTACATTAGGAGGGACGGAGAGCTGATGTGTGGAAGGACGTTATGATCATAGTGCGGCAGTGTCAGCGATGGAAGTGGTGGTGAGCGGAGACAGTACCGATAGCAGGGACGGGCGTGGAGGGGATGGCAACCATACTCGACCGCAACAATAAGGACGACGAAGTGTCAGCGAAAAGTAAGCAGCTCCTGGGTCAATGACCCCCATCTCGATCAGGTTTTTCGTCGAGTTTCCCTGATCCATTGAGCAAATGCTGAGATGGTCCCTTGTTTGCTTCTGGACATAAATGTAACTTCACTGTGCACTTATCTGTGCACGTCTTCTAGAAGTCGGTGGGAAATACAGTTACTGAAATTATCGTTTCCATGTTGTCGTGGCAGGAAGTATTATCCCGAAGGACAACATGGATAAGAGCCCAAAATGTATTGCTTATTTATCCTTGAAAATAGATTTTATTACATGAGAGCTTTTTTTCATTCATTCAAAATTCAAATAGTATATGACTTAGTGTAGGGATCAGAGAATTTTGAAAATGTGCACACAATTCACTTTTCCCCATAGCATGTCATACGCAGTTTTAACTGTTTTTGACGTAAAATAAATAAATAAGTAAGCAGGGACGGGCAGCAGGGACGAGACGATGATGAGGATAATGGTAGAGGCGGTGGGAAATAGTGATAGAAATTGTAGGAGAGGTTTGCGGGGATAGCACCAATGTCACTGTTCGTGGCAGGGTCAGATGTTAGGGGCGGCGAACAGTTAGGGTCTACGGGCGGACGACAGCAATGGTAGAGTCGGCAACAGTCCACGTCTACAACAATGACGGGCATAGCAGCGGCAACGCAGGCAGGAACGGCGAGCAAAAACGGTAGTAGGGGCGGTGAGTGAGATCGCAGGGTGGCAGGGGGCGATGAGGGGGGGTTACGGGAAGCCATAACGGAAATCTTGAGCGTCGGGCGGCGGCGGCGATGGCTGCAATATTCTAGGAATTGCAAGCTGCGACAGCAATTTAGGCGGCAGAGACGACAACGATGAACGGCTATGTTAGGAGAGGAGGCAGGAATAGTGGATGACCGCGGAGATTTTGGTGCCGACGGAGAAGAATGTGAGAGAGGGAGTGCAGCGACCGGGAGGGAAGGAAAAGACGGCGGGCAGTGCCTGGCAGAGGGTTGGGCCATGTAGAGGCAGTATACGAGCGGATCAGTGTACGAGGTGAGTTGACGGGGTGGCAAGTAAGGGAACCGGAGGGCTGGAGGCGAGCGGGGCGGTATACTGGGTTGTTGGGGCGGCGGGCGAGGCGGCAAGCCTGTGGGCGGAATTCGGCGGCGGGTCGGTGGTGTACGGTGGCGGGCGGGCTGTCGGGAGAATTCGAGGTGGAGCGCAGCGGGCACAGCGGAGCGTTGCGGGGAGGAGCGGGGTAGGGCGAGGCGGAGCGGTTAGAGGCGAGGCGGAGCGGGGGTAGCGGGGCGTGGTGGAGTGGGGCAGAGCAAGGCGGAGCGGGGAGAGCAAGGCGAAGCGGGGCAGAACAAGGCGGAGCGGGGCAGAAAAAGGCGGAGCCGGGCAGAACAAGCCGGAGCCGAGCAGAACAAGGCGAAGTGGGGCAGAACAAGGCAGAGCGGGGCAGAGCAAGTCGGAGCGGGGCAGAGCAAGGCGGAGCGGGACAGAGCGAGGCGGAGCGGGGCGAGGCGGAGCGGGGCGAGGCGGAGCGGGGCGAGGCGGAGCGGGGCGAGGCGGAGCGGGGCGAGGCGGAGCGGGGCGAGGCGGAGCGGGGCGAGGCGGAGCGGGGCGAGGCGGAGCGGGGCGAGGCGGAGCGGGGCGAGGCGGAGCGGGGCGGAGCGGGGCGAGGCGGAGCGGGGCGAGGCGGAGCGGGGCGACGCGGACCGGGGCGAGGCGGATCGGGGCGAGGCGGAGGCAGGGCGGCACAGCCCGGGGCCGAGGAGCGCAGCGGGGCGAGGAGCGCAGCGGGGCAGGCAGCGCAGCGGGGCAGGCGCAGCGGGGGCGAAGCGCAGCAGGGGCCCGAGGCGCAGCGGAGGGCAGAGGCGGAGGCAGGGGCAGGTGAGAGCGGGGGCCAGGCGTGTCGGGCGGACTGAGGAAGAGGCGGGTGTATTGGCAGGCCGGACGACGCGGGGCAGAATGAAATGAAAGGCGGGGGCGATGCGGGTCAGGCGGGGGTGGGGCGGGAGTGGGCGATGAGGGAGTGGCGATGAGGGGTGGGCGATGAGGGTGAGCGATGGGGGTGGGCGACGGCGTGGCGGGCGACGACGAGGGGGGGGGGGGGGGGGGGGGGGGGGGGGGGGGGGGGGGGGGGGCGACGCGGAGCGGGCGACGGCCGCAGAGGAGAAGCGCCGCACGAGGACGGCCCCCGTAAATCTGGGCAGTCGTTTGGAGCAGCTTTGAGCGCGCGCCTCGACCGACGGGCAGGAAACGGCCCTCCTGTCGGGCGGCGAGCAGCTCCTCGTTTTGTAGGGGCTTGCATCTTTTATGGCAGCCGATGAGCGCCCTCCGGAAGGGAGCGCTGGAACAGTGCAGCGGCTGTTGCACGACTCGCGCGATTGGACAACCGGGACATCCGTTTGTATTGTGAACGGCATTAGTTCGACGTAGAACAAATGAGGACTAGGTTGAAATTTGTAGAGGCGATAGCAAGCGTGTACGCCAACCGATTCCGTTATTTGTGTGATATCACCACCTCCTTCCATCTCAATCACCACCACCATCACCACCCTCATCGACATCGTCGCCTTGCCAATACTGCTACCTACACCGCCACCCCCTCTCTCATTGCTATCACCACTTCCCTCCATCTCAATCACCATTATTTGGGTGTATTCCGTTATTTGTGTTTTATTCAATACTTTTCGTTTTACCTTTTTGTAATGAAAATCATAAAAATAAGAAGTATATTTCCTTTGAATGAGTGTACACATAACATCTTCCCCCACAATTCAGTCTCTTATTTCGACTGGATTGTTGGACAAAAATCGTTCGTAAACCCTCAATAGTACGCACTGCTCGTAAAAAATAACTATTTGGTTGCGTTACGGCGATGCAATAGGTAAGGTATAATATTTCGGAAAAAATTTAATCCAATTATTGTAGTTGAAAAATAATGCATGTTCATTGTTTCAATTGTTTCAATAAATATAAGTGTAAACGACTCTGATTCTTATTGGAAAGCATGGAGATACTACTTCGCAACTTGAGTTTCAAAGGTTTCTTCGCACGTTTTTTCATTCAACTGTCCTTTGAACGTCCATTTATTTTTAAATTTTACAACATATGATTTAAAAAAATGGAAAGAACCATTTCGAATTTTGACTGTCACCTGGATGACATCGATGAATATCAGCATTTAAAACTGAGATGTGATATCGAAACCGCATTGTGTATTATAAAAATGAAAAACATTTGTCAATTATATTTTTATGGGAGATACTAGAGTGCATTTCTTAACTTGTCACTAAAAAGAAAGATAATATTCAAGTGCTTATACATGAGGTCACCACTTTACTTTCTATTACACACTTCTCTCACTGCTAGCTCACTCTCACGATGAATACAGTGATGCCAAATTCAAAGGTAAAACGTGAAACTTCGTATAACAGTAATAACTGCATGAATGTACAAAGGTATAGTACCATTGCAAAGCACACTACCGATTATAAGTATTCTGTGGTTGTTTACCGTTATGGAATTCCAGTTATGACTGTTTTCATACTACGCAAGAATCTAAGAAGAAGATAAAACAACATTCCTGCACGAAAATAAACGTTTGCCAGCTTTCGAAATCTATTTACAACACAAATTCTGACTCGTTGAAAGCGGAAGGGAGATATTTCACAAATCGTGAATAGCTACATCGTCCCTCTTCGACAGCGTTTCCGCGTAACACATAGCTGGGTCCCTTCTGATGGATACTCAAACCCAACCCACCCTTCTCTCTCCCCTCTCCCCTCTTCTCTTCACAGAATTTCTGTAGCTTCGCCGCAAGGCCCCGCCTCACACGGCCCGTCCTCACGGCGACACCGCCCTCCCCCTAGCGTTCCTAGGAGGTGCCAAAGTCAACACGCAGCACTGCTTGCGGCTTCCTTCGCAATAAATGCGGTGTGGCGGGAATTTTATGTTCACACGTCCTTTAAGACGTTACAGCGTGTGGGTACGAGACTGACATTTGTATTCAGCGACGCTGCGGGCCCAACGCCAGCTGTCGCCTGCCACCGCCCACGCCGCCGCCTCCCCTGCGGTTTCGACCCCACCGCCTCCGTCGACCCCGAACCGCTCTCGATTTGGCCCCCCTCTTCCGCCAGATTCCGCCCCTGTCCCTAGCCACGCCATCGCCCTCGCTCTCGCCATTGCTCTCGCCATCGTCCCCGCCCCCGCCTTCGCCATGGCCTTCCTCGCTTCCGCAACGGTCTCCGCCCCTGGTTCTGTTTCCTTCACCGCTTCTGCTTTCGTTTTCGTCTTCGCCACGACTTTCTCCCTCCTCCGCCCTGCCCCACGCCCTCGCCCGTCAATGCCCACCATCACCCCGCCATCACCCGCCATCACCCCGCCATCACACCATCACCCCACCATCACCCCCCCCATCTTTCCACCATCACCCCACCATCACCCCATCATCTTTATCATCACCCCACCATCACCCCACCATCACCCCACCATCACCCCCATCACCCCACCATCACCACCATCACCCCACCATCACCCCACCATCGCCCCACCATCGCCCCACCATCACCCCACCATCACCCCACCATCACCCACCATCACCCCACCATCACCCCCTGCCCCACCATCCTCCACACCATCACCCGCCATCACCCCACCATCTCCCCGCCATCACCCCACCATCTCCCCGCCATCACCCCACCATCTCCCCGCCATCACCCCACCATCTCCCCGCCATCACTCCACCATCTCCCCGCCATCACCCCACCATCTCCCCGCCATCACCCCACCATCTCCCCGCCATCACCCCGCCATCAATCTCTCCATCTCAATCACCACCACCACTCTCACCGACATCGTCGTCCTACCTATACTGCTACCATCACCGCCACCCGCTATCCCACTGCTATCACCACCTCCCTCCATCTCAATCACCACCACCTCCCTCACCGTCATCGTCGTCTTACCAATGCTGCTATTTCCACCACCACCCTCTCTGCCACTGCTATCACCACCTTCCTGCATCTCAATCACCACTACCACCCTCACCAACATCGTCGCCTTGCCAATGCTGCCACCTTCACCACTAGCCTTCCCACTGCTATCACCACCTCCCTCTGTCTCAATCACCACCACCACCCTCACCGACGTCTTACCAATAGTACTACCTTCACCGCAACCGCTTCTGCCAACGCCACCGCCTCCGTTTCCACCCCCGCTGCCACGTTCTGCCGCTTCCGCCCCCGACGCCGGATTGCCAAGGGCGAAGTCGCACCCTCCGCCGACGTCTTTGAAGAGTAATTTTTTTTGGAGCTCGCCCCCTCGCCGCCGCGGAAGTTCAATGCGAGGTTGTCATTGGTTCTAGGGGGTGCCGAGGAATCGGGGATGTTTTCTTTTGCTTCGGTGGTAATTCTGTTTGCCGAAATGGGAGAAAAGCAATTTTAAAATATATGTCTTTCGCATATTCTGCTCCGTACGTGATGTACAGGATTTATATTGCTGCGCAGTAACCTTTGTGCACATCGCGCTGGTTGTGTGTGTGTGTGTGTCTGTGTGTGTGTGTCTGTGTGTGTGTCTGTGTGTGTGTCTGTGTGTGTGTGTGTGTGTGTGTGTGTGTGTGTGTGTGTGTGTGTGTGTGTGTGTGTGTGTGTGTGTGTGTGTGTGTGTGTGTGTGTGTGTGTGTGTGTGTGTGTGTGTGTGTGTGTGTGTGTGTGTGTGTGTGTAAGAAGAGCGTGTAGAAATTATAGTATTATTTTCGGATTGGAATCATCTTCCTTACCCTTAGCGTCTTTATATTTACTCATCTTTCTTCTTCTCTGGATTGTTTTTGATTTTTGTGTATTTCATCAGGCAATTTTATTTAATACTACGCCAGAGCAAAATGTAAAACAAAATTTATGCAATTTGATGGTGTTTTAAATACTATTACAACAAATCTTCTTTTGTTTTCTGTGTTTTTTTGAAAGAGAAAAAAATATCTTTAGTCAAAGGCCAGTCTAATCACTATTATTGGATATGTCGTTAGTAGCTTCATGCGAGTAACAGAAAAAACGTTTCTTAAATTGTATTACTACAGATAGGATTTCTTTTAAATATATGGAAGTCATATAAATTGATCTGTAAATCATTTATCTTTGATTACCATACGTTTCCAATCACTGTTTTGACCAATGAAAATTTTTCATGGACTTCATTCAATAACTGCTCGTTCGAACGAAAACATAAATAACATAAATTTCATTTTTCGGACACGACATTAATTAGTTTAGTATTTCGTAATTGATTTAATAGTAATTTACACCGTAGCGCCTCCATTTTGTAAAAACCTACTCATTAAAGGGAAAATTAATTTCATATTTGTAGATTTGTTTATAATTGTTATTTTCCGATAATTAGAAAAGAGAAATGATTTGAATGTGTAAATTGAGCTCCACCAGTTGACTGTATTTGAAGGTGCTACTGGGTTAATATTTCATTAAAAGCATTAAAAGCAGTTTTCAAATGTTAATTTTTTTAAAATTTGATCCTAACTAATCTTAACGAATGTTAAATACAAACCAATTCTAATAATTGACACTGTATGCACGAATCGTATTATTTTCCGTGTAACCTATATTTCAGGATTTTTCTTACGTAGCCTATTATTTTTTTATTAAAAAAATTTACTCTCAAACTGTCCTACTTTCCCAGAATCATAGTAATATAATATATAGTAGTAATATAATATATAATATATAGTAATATAATTATAGTAATATAATCATAATGTAATTGTTGCCCAGAATAATATCTGTAAATACTTAATCAGCGCTGGAGATGATACCAACCAAATAATCCGTTTTTGATTCATAAGCTTAGGAGAATTTCTGAAACTTATTCATTCATGTGCCATTAAAAGAATATTCAATTTAATTCGAACGAATTAATTTTAAATGTATATTACAATATCATTTTCCCACTGGAATGACATTTCAAGTTCTCGTCTTCGGAACCAAGGTTTGAAATTACATTAAACGCCCGAATATTTGACAGAATGCGATTGCACTTCATCATTACATCCAAATTACTATGACGACGTCAAAATTATGTTTTATTTCCGTCTACATGAAAGTATATTTTCAAAATTTTAAGAGCAAGGGGATACTAATATTAAAAGACTAAAAATATCATGCAATATCGAAACAATAATAATATTAATAGAATGATAAATGGATTAGAAACTGTAATGTTATTCCTCAAATGAATAAATATTTCTTTAAGCTACTCTCAAATTCCAAAATTGATATACTAATCTATTATTTTATTACAAGACGTATGAATTTGACACTACCGAAGCAACCATTCACTGCTCTCAGCGGCACATTCCAAGCCTATTTCAGCAATGGAGTTGATAGTTTTAATACAGATTGGTGTAGTAGGGTGTTAGGTTTAGTGGTGGGGGTTTAGGTGTTAGATAATAGTTGTAGTTTCTATTGCATTGGTGTCTCGGAAATATCAATCAGGAAGTACTTCAGTTGGGCTATACCAGGCACAGAGCATGCCCTTGCTCCAACAGGAAGTCGGCATGCAGTGTCGCGGGGAGATGCGGAAGCAACGCTTCAGCGGGGCGGGGGGCGAGAGGGGGGCGTGGCGTGCGCCGCCGGGGCGAAGGGCGAAGGCGACGGGCGAGGGACGACGCTCGAGCGGACGCGGGTCCGTGACGACACAGAGGATGTGACACATTAAGCGCAGCCCTAGCGGCGACCCACCCGCGTCGCCCCGCCCCCTCCGCAATCCCCCTCCCCCACCCCCACTCCCGCCGCCGCGCAGCCCTGTCGTCATCGCTTCCGTGCTCTCCCGGGCCGATGCTCCTGAACGCCATCGTCGTCAGTCGGGAACGGAATTTATTGTATTAAAAAATGCAAAATATGTACATATTTATGTACTTATTTTTTCCAAAACATGTAAGAAGAAGTAGAAAATATGTAAAATAAAAATTCGTTATTGTGTTTAAAATTTTTCTTTACAAGCATTTACCGAGCATATAACGTCGCCGATCAGTGTCTGAAAGTAAGTTCTACCTCTACAAAAGTAATTGTACTCTAGACTTCAGGACAGATAAGAATTGTATTCAAAAATTAAAATACATTATATATATATATATATATATATATATATATATATATATATATATATATATATATATATATTACAATGTTTACAAGGAGCTGGTTTTCGAGTGAATAGTAGTACCGTCTAGCCAGTGATGGATCTAGGGAAAGGGGTATAAAGGGAATATCCCCACCACCACCACCACCATCACCGAACAACGCGTTAAAACAATATTCTGTAAAATATATTTGTTAGTTTTCAATCGATTAACGAATGAGCTGTAAGAAATATGAGCAAGCATGTGGTTGAAATTACCTTTGTTCTCGAAAATCCGCTCATCGCGAAAACGTCTATGACTCCCGAGTACGCAGCAAGCGAGGGTGGGGGGTAGGTTTGACAAATCGTGGCGACGATATGGGGGAAGGGAAAAAGGATCAAAGAGAAAATAAGGGTCATAGAAGTGCAGCAGCATTTCGTTTGATTTGTAAGAAAGTTGATTCCGAAATATATTAAAAATGGGCATCTGAAATCTTCCGTTTCGAAGTATAAATAAGTTAAAATGTAACGAAATATATAATAAGAAGTAAAATATTTAGTTGTAATATGTAAAATATGTAAAATAAAAATAGTTCTAATTCATTCAGAATGTCTTGTAAACTCTAAAAAATATTATTGAATGCAGGTATTTAGTTCCTGGAAAAACATGTAATTACATGGAAATCCATTTCCTAGTCATCAGTAGCGATGACGAGAGACCGGAAAAATATATAGTATGAAACGTCAAAATATGTTCATAGATATGTAATGAAAACAGTAAGAATATGTAATAAATGTGCGAAATAGAATTTAATATGAAATATTAAAACACTGTAATTATAAAACAAATTTGCATAATACGAAATTACATTTATAAAAATGTTCCTAAAGTTTTAAAAATAACACAAATGTTTCAAAATTCATTTGGAGAGCACAAGTAGACGCACACTTTGTACCATACAACTTTCCCGTCAATTGTAAAAGCTTCATCTGTTGTTATCCAGGACCGTAGTTTACCAGCCAAACCAAGGTGCATATGAGCAAGGTTATATGCATCTTGAGTCAGACTAGACGCAATAGAAGCCGTCATATAAACTGGCGATATCTGCGACCCATAAAACAATCACTGCAGCGTGCAACATTCTCATCAGTGTTACACGTTGGCGATCGCCCAAGTTTCTCAGAAAATAAGAAAACACATCAGTGATATTTTTCACATCTAGATTTCACCGAAATATACGAAAAAATGCTGATTTAAAAAATACTTCTCTTTATTCGAAATAAGTAAAAAATTGAAGAAAGTTGACAGAAATATTTTGTGAAAATAGAAAAATACTACGTAAAATTTGTAATAGAGTACAAAATATCTAAAAAAAATGTAACGAAAAAATTGGATATTTTAATTAGGAGAGCTAGGATTCGCCAAGATTACAATTTTGAGAATGGTAAGTAGAAAGCCAAAAAAAGTAATTATATAAAAATTTGTTCTCTAGCAATGACTGCCAGTGCGAGATACGACCTTGGTGTCGATGTTTTCAAAACATCGATATTTTAATAGAAACATCGATGTTTCAAACATCGAGTAATTAACGTTGCTGGTTTTCGACATCAATGTTCGTGTTCGATTTTTTTTCTTTCCGATGTTTTGTGTTTGAATGAAAATTGCTCTTTATCTCGATTTTGTAAAAGTGAAAATACGAAATAATAACAAATGAAACTCCTGTCAGTTTATGTCTGAATCAAATTATCACTGTTTGTACCTTATGACAGATGCTCTCTTGCCCGAAATGATCCCGATGTCCTGTTATGTATTATGTAGCGTCGCGTGGTACGGCGCCGCTGCGTCGGGCCGCTTCGGGGAAACCCGCTCCTAAGCCGGAGGTGGAATGGGGGTGAAAGGCGGCGGCGCGACGCCGCGCCGGCTGGAAAATCCCCGTTCGCAAATAACTGGGAGAAAAGGACGCGCGCGGACGCGAGTCTTAGTGATGTCGGTTGCAGCCCTGGAAGGGCTGGCCAGCGAGCCGTATGACGCCCGCCGCTTGTAGGGTGGGGGCGAGCCGACGGATATTTAAGGCTGCGCCGACAGGCACCTCGCGGGATACGCAGAGTGTCGAAAGACGAGGGGTATCTCCAGTGCTATCTTTGCACGTGATCTTCAGGTCGAAGATCGGTTTGGCGACAGGCCATGTAACTTGTGTAGTTACGGGATTCTATGTCCGACAGCTTCGCACCTCGCGTTGCTTTTTGCTGCTTCCGAGCAGTGGTTCTGGGCTAGGCCTAGGGACGGTCGCGGGGTTTCGTGGCTAAGAGAATTGAAAGGTTGCCAAGGGGTTAGATTTTGTATTATAATATTTATACATTAATTGTAAATATATTGTAAATATACTGTAAATATCAAACAGAACAGTCGTCTGTGTTATTCTTTCTAGTACGTCACAATTATGTCTTTTCTCGTATTTCGCATATGGGGAGGAGGTCAACAAAAGCGACGTTGGACCTCCCTCCTGATCCCGTAATCTTCTACAGCGAATTGAGGAAGCTCTGACTCATTGTGATGATGGTGGACGCTCAGTTTTGTCAATCGTTCATATTTTTTTACTTTCTTTTTCCAGTTAAATATTAATTATAAATTATTAAACACCGCTACTGTCGAATTAAATTCTGTTCCGCACGAATGTTTAATGTTAGAGATTACTAAATAAGTTTAAAACATCAATCTGTAAAAACATTTATTGTTATTTTTCGATGTATAACTTGACACCATTGTTTTATTATCGATGTCGCAGCAGCACTGCCAGCTCGGTAGCGGTGGTGAACGGGTTGTATCCAGTAGGAAAATAGGTTTTTTTCTGTAGGGGGCGAAGTGCTAACTGGATGTTTTCTTAAAAAGAATTTTTCGTTTACACCGAATGTAATTTTTATTTGTCGATTTCTAGTTATTTATAATGTATTCAATGCAGATAGTGACTATTGCAACTACAGAAAATGAGTAAAAACTATATTTGTGAACGTGCCATCGGCTTCTGGATATCCTGAAGTCCCACTAGCCCCTCCTCGCCCCCTTGTGTGCACCCCAGGTTGTGGCTACAGCTGAATAGGAAAAAGTTCAACTGCGCATGTGCTAAAGATTTGATTGATAGCGGTGCCCCTAATTGCATAGCTTCCCCTGCGTTGTTCAAAGTGATGTCACCACGCGTTCGATATCGGTGACAGTTGATGCTCTTCTTTGCTCCGCAACAGTGCTGAATGCATGTAACCGGTTAACCGTTGCATATTCTCAAGTAGCCGCACCCGGTGAGAGGGGCGCTTTTCCTACATCACGAGAGACCAAAGTCATATTGGGGGTTATTTCCACGTGATCCATCGAAATTTTTCAAATTAAAATTCTCAAACTAAAATGGTTGACTTCTTCGTGGGTATTGAAATTGTTTAAGTTCGCGACCCTAGACAATGTGAGTTTGTAGAACATTTTATCGAAATTCTCTACGTGTTCCTCCATCCGTGCAGCATCCCTTGCACCATCGCCTTGCACAAGAGCTCATTTATACTGATTCATATCATTACTAATCAGTAAAAGGGCATCGGTTTTATTGACATTGTCGAACTTTACCAATAATAGGGCACTGTGTTACAACTCTTGCATCTACCCGGGTCTAGCTATTTCCCTGCCTCACTAATTCCGCAACTCCTCCTCCTGTGTCTGTGCCGTTCCTACCTAATAGTTGATTCACCTCTTCCGGTCCATACATTTTCAGGGCATGTACTGAATTGATGCGATTGAACATCAATACGTTGGATGTAACAGGCTGTTTAACGAAGCAGCCGCCACAACTTCTGGCGACTTGGAAAGATAAGAACAGGAAATAACACATCATGAGAGTAAAGAGGAAGATGTGCGTATTGAAGGCAAAGAATGATGGTCACACGTAAACCGGTCTCGCCCTGTTCGCTATGGTCTCCACCTTCCATCACGATTCAGCGACCGATATCATCGTGGCAGCTCTGACCATCGTTTATTCGGTTACATTTCCGCTCCCTCAGCTCCGCTACATCTTCCGGAAGTGTCCTCTGGAGCCCCGGCCTTTCTCCGCAGCCGCCGCCGCCCGGAGCGGTATCTCGCGCGCTGAAATGTTTTTCCTTTCTGCCGCTGCACGCCCTTAGACCTCAGCTTCCCCCCCCCCCGCCGGCCACGTCACCGTTGCCACCACCCCCGATTCCATCGCGCCCGCCCCCGCCGCCACTCTCGCCTCAGCGCTCGCCTTCGTCGCCCTGCCGCTGGCCTCGCTGCCTCAGCCACCCTCGACACCGTCACCGCCCTCACCGGCCACATCGCCCGCGCCGCCTACGCCGCATACACTGCCCCCGCCCTACCGCCGCCCCCTCCGGCCTGCCGCCCAACGCCCGCTGCCCCCGCTGCCCGCCGTCCCCGCCGCCCGCCGTCCCCGCCGCCCGCCGTTCCCGCCGCTCGCCGTCCCCGCCGTCCGCCGTCCTCACCGTCGCCGCCGCCGCCGTCCCCGTTCCCCGCCCCAGCCGCCGCCCTGCCCCACAGCCCCCGCCGCCCCACGCACGCCCGCCCCCGCCACCCCGCCACCCCGCCGTCCCCGCCCCCGCCGCCCCCCGCCGCCCTCGCCGCCCCCGCCTCCCCCGCCCCCGCCGCCCCCGCCGCCCCGGCTAACCCCGCCGCCCTCGCTGTTCCGCCGCCCCCGCCCCCGCCGCCCCCGCCGCCCACGCCGCACCCGCCCCCCCCGCCGGCCCCGCCGCCCCCGCCGCCCCCCGCCGCACCCGCCGCCCCCGCCGGCCCCGCCGCCCCCGCCGCCCCCGCCGCCCCCGCCGCCCCCGCCGCCCCCGCCGCCCCCGCCGCCCCCGCCGCCCCCGCCGCCCCCGCCGCCCCACCGCCCCCGCCGCCCCCGCCGCCCCCGCCGCCCCCGCCGCCCCCGCCGCCCCCGCCGCCCCCGCCGCCCCCGCCGCCCTCGCCGCCCTCGCCGCCCCCGCCGCCCCCGCCGCCCCCGCCGCCCCCGCCGCCCCCGCCGCCCCCGTTTCCCCGCCTTCCCCACCGCCCACCGCCCCCGCAGCCCCCTCACCCACGCCGCCCTCACCGCACCCGCCACCCCCGCCGCCCCCGCCACCCCCGCCGCCCCCGCCGTCGCCGCCGCCGCTGTCCCCGCCGCCACTAGTCGCCGTCTGGCCGTCGGGGCAAGGGATCGATCGGTGGAGCCCGATTGAGGGATGGCCCGGAGGCGGACGCTCTCGCACAGTGGCAGAGGCCGCTCGGGGAAGGCGAAGGTCCGCGGGCGCGGCGGGAAAGAAGGCAGCGAGGGGGAAGCAGCAAGGTCTCAAGCGGACGGAAACTCGGAAATTTTATTTTGAAAGGAGACGTCCAAGGCCCAGGTCGTAAAACGAGCCTCGGTTCCCGATCGCGAGGAATTGGAAGAATTATTGAAATTACCTTCTATTTAAATTATTCTGCATATCATTTACAAACAGTATGATTTCTTTTAATAATTATCATCATTAACGATTTTTTGTTAATGTTTAATAATGTGCATCACTTCATAAAAGTTCTGTAGAACGTCGATAGTGACTGCAAAAGAATAACGAGTGGAAGTGGAAACGGTGTGTCGGTGACGGTGCAGTCTTGAGAGAGCGTCAAAAGCCGATGCCATGGAGGAAAGAGAGCGCCAGAGAATTGCGAAATGATTGTGCCGCCGCCGCCGCGAGGGAACGGCCGGCGAACGAGGGATATCGAGCGGCGATGACCAGCGGAAGAGAACGAAAGCGGATGGCGAATGGCGGTGGAGTGGACAGGCTGCGCACATTGGGCCCAAAGTAGGCAAGAAGCAAGTAAAAAACATGTTTTTAAATCAAATTTATCTGTATCTATACATTATTTATGCAGAAATAGAATAAAAATTCTATCATTCGAATTTTAAGAGGAAAAGAACATAACTTATCCATATTCGAAAATGTAGAGAGGAAAGGAAAATATGTGATGTCTAAGAATGTTAAGATTACTGCATGGATAATTACAATAATTTTACAATCCTTGCGAATAATAACTGCAAAAACAAATTATAATGAAACGGGAATTTTATAAAAATTACATATGAAGGGAATGATAAATCTATTGAAAGAAACTCATATTGAAACTTGTAATGAAATAGGATATTATAAAAGAAGTTATTTTCTTTGGAAAATGTAATTCTGGGTGTGAATCATAATTATGTTGATAGTGACCTGGGGACATAGCTCACTACGAAAATTAATGTTAAAGACAGAAAAAATTTTGGGCATGTTCAACCATCGTAATTGATCCAAAAGTCTGTCCTGAGATTTTGCGGTAAATACTGACTACAAAAGTCACAAGTACCTACAAAAGTATTCACTTCTATTTGTCAATGTGATATGGGGGGGCTACATGTAAAATACCCCCGAATTTAAGGAATGTTCTTCGACATTTCCAAACTTAAACTGGAGCCAGATGGATAGGGTTTTCTTCAATTTGGAAAAGATCGTACGTGCGGTTTAGGCGCTAGTAGTGTTCACAGACAGACGGACGGACATTTGAAAAAAACACGTTTTCGGTATCAGGGGATCTCAAAACGTGCATTTCCAGTGAAATCTCGAAATCGATTTTTCGCAGCATTACATAACTTATATTACTCCCGTATATACGTATGTATACGAGAAAGTAAAAATCAACTCCGCGAACGAGCGTGCGCCCGGTGTCTTGCGTTGGCCCACTGCCCCGTGGAGTTCCCCAGGGGCCAGTAGTCGGTCCGCGGCGATCGGATGCGGCCGGGTGAGTGGCGACGGGCAGGGTGGCGCGGGGGCGGAACGGGAGGGGGGAGTGCGCTGATGCTGGCGGTGGACGGTGGGTCGCCAGTCGCCACGTAGCCTGCGGCGGTGGGCGGTGAGCGGTGGGCGGTGGTGGGCGGCGGCGGTGGCTCGGAACGATGCGTGTCACCAGAAACGAGTCCTCTTGGTCTGCTCAACGCCCCTCCAGAGGCCTCTGCTTTTCGCTCCCAATGGACAATGGACGCTCTAGGGGAAAGTGGCATGGAGATTGGAAAAAAAAGCTGGCAGGTTATTGTACGAAAAATGTATCACGAGCCGTGCGTAGTGAAATAAATAATGTGGTCTCCCACAAATCAATCGCAAAAAGGACACATTTTTAACCTCGTTAGTTCGTTCAATTGCCTAACAAAAATATTGTACCCCTCAAATGTACCTCCCATACATACCATGTACAGCATAATGAGTTTCATTTATTTTTACTTTTAATTTACTCAATTTCTTGAATCTTGCGAAGGCATAGAGATGTGGTGGTGTTAAAAACTAGTTGGAAGTAATACATGGTATTAAAAGTTACTCATTTTATGTTGCTTTAAAGAACATATATTTTAGAAATTGAGGTGAATTCTTTTACAGCGTTAATATTTATGAATACTAGGTTTTCGTATTGTTAATTAAAGTGTGGTGTTGATAACAAAGGTCGCTTACCCACTTCCAGGAAAGAACAGCAATATATGATTCCCTTTTCCTTGAAATCAACACGAGTCATTTAGAAAATGTGTTTCAAATACTAACTTAACACAATCCGAGCAAACATTGCTCGCCACAACTGTCAGTTACGCGTCTCGCATGAAAAATAACGAGGGCCTGAACCGTGCATCGCAGTGTTTCACGCGGCTCTAGCCTCAAGGGCCGATCACGTTCGTTGTTCTGCCGCGGCCGGCGGCAAAGCCCCGCAATCGCCCGCAACCACCGGTCATCAGGCTGTCATCGTTAATGTTCCACACGACCAGCGCACGCGGCCGATGTGATTGAATGTTTCCACGCAAAGTGTCGTCCGCATTGTTCCCCTTCCACAGGCGCTCCGCCGCGCCGGATTACTGGCCAGCGCCGCACCCCATGCAATGGGGCAGTGCCTTGCTCAACGGGATCACCCGCCCCCGCCGTGCTCATCGCCCCCGAATCCCCTTTCGCCACCGCCACCACCCCTCCTGCACACCGCCCTCGCCGCCCCCATCGCCCTCCCCGCACCAATCGCCCTCGCCGCCCCCTTCGCCCTCGCTGCCCTCATCGCCCTCGCTGCCCCCATCGTCCTCG
>BLKR01011133.1:0-38205 GCA_011170035.1 Teleogryllus occipitalis
TGTTCTCCTCTAATTTAGTTTCTAATGCATTTATTGCCGAGTTATTCTCCTCTAATTTAGTTTCTAATGCATTCTTGTTCTCCTCTAATTTAGTTTCTAATGCATTTATTGCCGAGTTATTTTCTTCTAATTTAGTTTCTAATGCATTCTTGTTCTCCTCTAATTTAGTTTCTAATGCATTTATTGCCGAGTTATTTTCTTCTAATTTTGTTTCTAAGTTAGTCCCTAATTTCTTTATATTTTCCTCTGTCTTTTCCTTCTGCATTCCTAACCTCGTATCTAATTGCTGCATGAATTGTCCTATTAATCGTTGCATCATTAAATTTGCCCTGTCGAGGTTTCGTTGTTCCTCATCCGGATCTCGTGTTGGCGTTTGCTGTGATTCCGGCGGCGAGGTCATGCTAGTTTCTCCTGACGTTCCTTGTTCTACTTCTACCGTTTCTTTCGCGATCATGGTACTTGGAGCTTGTCCTCCCACTTCCCTATCGCTATCTGAATCCCCAGACCATCCTTCAACGGTAGTTAAATTCCTAGCCGCGTTATATTTATCTGCCATTTTGACTGTATTAACTGCCTAGAATCAATCAATCCTCTTTCCCAGACACAATACACTTTTTACAAATTATTACACACACAAATACCAAACACTATCTCGGACAGATAACACTTTCATATAATACCCTTTTTGAAAAACACTCCAGAAAAAACACACTTTTACACAACACCTTTTTTGTTCTCTGTAACCTGTTCAGCAATCTTAGTGAATTGTGATTCAATTGTACTAGAAATTTTGGTTCCACCAAATTTTGGTCTCAGTTTTTCTCAAATTGAGTTTTGGTAAATGCATCCAATAATCGAGCCCCGCTTATGGGCGCCAGTTGCGACCCACCCCTCCGCCGGCTAGCTCAGAATGGGTTTTCAAAGTGGGCGCAAAATAAAAAAATACAATTAGAATAGCGGGGATCAGGGTCATGTGGGCCGTTGTGGATTGAATGCACTTACACAGAAACTGAAGTCGAATCACTTTCCACTTACTTAAGTATATTCTAATTAAATTGCTGTTACAGTAAATGAACATAAAACACTTTTTATATACAAGAATTTTGTCTTGCTGAAAAAAAAAAGAAAACAACTTACACTCTTAATAATTAACTACACTGTTTCCTTTCTCTCATTTAAATCAATTTCAAAGAATACTTAAAACTTTGCCTAATCATTCCAGTCGTAAATTTCCTAGTTGCAACTTTACAATTAGCTAAGTTTTCCTTGAAAGAAAAGATTGATTCTATTTTTCACAGAATATCGGTATAAAGAACCTGTACTAATACTTTCTTTCCGAAACAAATTATTCCTTCTAATATCTACAAATTGTTCAAGTTGGCACGACCTTACTGTGTCTTCTCACGGCGTAGAGAAATCTGCGGCGTCGACTCTTCCAATCGCTCGATGTCCTTGTCCTTGCAGCTCGGTCGGGAGCAAAGCCGCCCCTCTGCAGAACCGCAACGGTCGCCCCTTTCCAGTACCGTTGTTCAACTCACGATGTGGCCTCCGTCTCGTTTTCCGTTGATACTCTTTTCGTATTCTTTTATAGAATGTAACTAGCTTTTAATTCCATATTTAAAAGAATCTACAATACGACAACTGAGTCTATTGTATAAGAAGAATAAATATAAAAATAAAAAAAACTGCAAAGAAAAGAAATGAATGGCCTCGTTAGTTTCATGCTATTCACACTCCTCTCTTACAAAGATTTTAAATGCGTCACTTATACTTTCATCCTTTTCCTGATGAATTGTTTTAATGCATTGTAATATGATAATTACCTCCTCGAATGTCTTGAAGAGTTTTTATCGTAGATGCAGTCCTGAAGTCCGTAGCAGTACGAGGTGCCGCCTTCTCGTGATCGGTAGGTCCTCACTCTCCAGCTGTTACTTCAGAAAAGAAAGCTTTCTTTCTCCCGACTCTCGGTGTCGCATACACTACCTAGACGCTCTCTTACGGATATAGTTCGTAGTTTCCATTTTCGGATTGTATTCATGCGCGTTGGCGCGCGTTCAAACAGCTTATCTTATTCTTGAATATTGATGTGCTCCGTTTTCCGAGACCTCGGCAAAACGGATGGTCACAATATATTGTTCCACTAATGTTTTTTTCAATTTCGTGTGTCAACTGTCACGATATTCTTTCGTGGACAATGCTAAATTACAATCAACAGAAACCTGTTTCAAATATAAAAGTGGACGATGTTAACTCGAAAACTTACCGCAAACAATTGGAAAATCTGTCATACATACATCAATTGATAATGCAAATTGCTACGTATGCAACAATTGGGAATCTCACGAATAATGATGTCTTCTCTAAATGTAAATATCTTTTAGCTCGCTCATATAATAAAAATTAATTAGAATAAAATTATACCCGTGATCCAGAGAGTCACCACAAGGGAAATGACTGAGAAAATGTCATACACACGTACTGAGAAAAGAACATACATCACCAAGACGTAAAACTTTCCTTACGAACTCGACAATCTGTTTACGAAGACAATTTTATTTTTCAATAAGTAGACTGAAAGCGCAACGGAAACGTTTAATTCGAAGAAAATTATTTGTATGTGCACTCAAAAGATACATATGTAAAACGATAATATAAGAGATAGCATATCGAAACGTCGAATAGAGTAGTGGCATCCCGAATTAATAAAAACAATCCTAACAATAACAGAATGAGACTCACGAATTGGGAAGAGACTAATGCAGTGCGCGAAGAAAAAGTGACGCCATATTCTTGAATACGTTCTTAGGAGTTAGAAGAAGAACATTTGAGAGAATGTAATCTGTTCTAGTTTCGTCGAATATGCTTTAGTTTTTTCACACATCTAACAATAGAAGTATAATATTTAACTCAATCTCAAATTAACAGCAATAAGAAATGCGGATGTACTTACGAATGACAGTGGATAAAACAAACTAAGTGACGTCTCGATTTGGTATTTCAGCAATGAGTTGCGTAGGATTTCCCAAGTAGGACACATTTTAAACTCAGTGGAGGTTGTTAAAGTGTGATTACACATAACTCTGGAACTGGTCTGACGGTGGAAATTAAGCGCGTTCTTGGTCGATAATCTTCAGATTTAAATCGATACCAGTGCTACTAGGAAATTGTAAACAAAATAAAAATCTGTTGTAGTAATATGCAGTACATCTGGATAATTGTTAAGATGAAAAATGATCTGGACAAAATTGCGAAAAAGATGTCCATACGTGCAATTATTCTCGCTTATAAATGATGGTTTATAAGTGATTTATGCATGCTTGAATATTATACTGGAAAAACAAAAACTATTTTCTGATAAACGAAATTTAATAGATCACAGACTTAAAGAGTTTGATTTATACGAAAATGAGGCATTTCAGTAGTCTTCAGAGTAGTGTAATCATGATCATGATGATTATAACCGTACTAAATTATTAAGTCTAAATGATAAAGAAGACATCATTTTAGACCTCCCCTTCCTTTGCAAGGAGCCTTCAATGGTAGTTAGCCTGTCACTTCTCCTGAATGGATGATGGTAGTAGTGATGAGTGAATGGTAATGACAGATGAATGATTATGAATGGGATGTTGGTTCAGATGACATTCTTGTGGCTTCTCTATCTGCATACGTACTTGAGCTCTGAGGAAGTTAGTGTAGAATTTAGCTATTTCGCCAACAGTATCATAAAAAAAGAGTTCTCCATGTTATCTCGGTAATGAGTCATCTTCACGTGAGGCATGATAAGGGATGAGTCAACATCTGCAGTTCCTTTGTTGACTTTGTTTTCTATTACACTTTATATTACATGGAAGCGAACATTTTTTGCTATTAAATGATGCCAACACGCTGGTTGCTACTTTTTATTCAAATTCAACTTAATATAACAAAGAGATGGGGTATCAAGACGAAAGACACGTTCGCAGATTTCACTTTTCTTCTATTCATCACATATTTTCTTACGTTAAATAAATTTTAAAAAAATATATGCTTGAATGTAAAGCCAAACATGTCGCATTCAAACGAAGAAAACGCATATTTGCCTTACAATATATTAGAACCTTTGAATTACAAGCACTTGTAAGCGAACATACTAAATAAAATAAATTATAATCCACTGATAAAATGTTGTTTTAGACCCTAGATTCCATATCCGACGATCTGACATCTAATACTACTAAAATTAAAAACGCATTTAATTGTGATGAAAAAAGTGTTTAATTTTTTTACTTCGAATACCTACGATCATTACTGAACAAATAAAAAAAATAGGTGCTAATATAATAAAATGAAAAACCATTGTACTAATTCCTCAGAAATGAAGTGTTCGGTTTTCCGTTTCTAGTTAAGTTGCTAACGTTAGATTTTTCTAGCGTTACATGCTCCGTGTGGGTGCTCAAGGACGTCTCGCGAGTGTGTGTGCATTTGCGCCATGTGATGAATTGCCGGGCTCGGGGCTACCTTCCATTGCAACGGCGGTGGGGAGAATGAGAGCGGGAGGGGCGTGTCGCGTGCGGGGGAGGCGGTGCGAACGGGGGCGGTGCCACCTTGTGCCGCAGTGGTGGCGCCCTGCCGCGGCCCGCTTCGTCGCACAGTGGCCTGCCATTAGCACTTCTCATGAACTCAACGCCAAACATGAAATGTCTGGTTGTCCAACCGTTTCAAATGACCTCTAACATTACGTTCCAATATTTTATGAATATTCCCATCCTCTGTATCCAAAAACTATTATCATGGCACACTCAGTATGTTTTGAACGAAAGTGAATAGAGGCGGTCGATTTTTGTCCAATTTCAGTGCTCAATATTACATTTCGCATTAAAATTCTAATAATAAATTTTATTCCCAATGTGACGTATATCCATTTCCGTATGCTGAAGGTGCTTCGCCATCATGCTCTCAAAAATTATGTGCAAAGTGGATTTTCTTCTATGTTCACCAGTATCCGAAAAAAGTTAAATTCTGTTTGAACTATATGAATTCTTTCCCTTCCTGAAAAATTGTATTTTTTGAAAATAAGTTTCCTTGAAAGTAAGCTATTCAACTTATCACAAAATACTGCTAAATACACAATAACCAAATAAACAACGGTATTATAGAAAAACATCAATAGCTTGAACTTTCGATTGATGGATTGATTTTTTCGTGTTTCCGGGCGCGTCAACTATTTTGGTCATTAGTTCCGTTAGTGTAGTGCATGCTTTTTCTCGGGAGATGGCGGTGATCTTCCCCCTCTGGATGGCGAGATCCGGCGCCGACCTACTGTCGGCTAGTGGGGCTTCCCCCTAACCAGGACTCTCCCACCAGCGGGGCACCGCCCCAGTCGGGGCAAGCTCTAACTTCCCGACCGGTCACCCGGAATATGTGGTAGTGTAGTGCATGTTAGTGTAAGTGTGTGTGTAAGGGGAGAGGATAGGACAAGGAAGAGGAAAAACAGATCGCGCGCGGTCCGTGGCCCGTTTGGTAGGGTACTGCTCCGGCATTCGCCTGGTGTTGAACTTTCGAATCGTAAACTCATCACCTATAGACTTATAAGAAGAGATTGAAGCTGCTAGCTGAAAGATGTGTTTAATGGAAGATACCTTTGTAATAGTACTTCACATTTATGTTGCATTACAGAAGAGAGGTTCTTGTGTGGAAGAAACCATCATATCTGACCCATTTCTTCAATGTTCCGTCTTTATTTGGAAGATTTAAATCGGAAATCTCCAAAAGGGTTTCTCGTTCTCTACGTTTAACTACGTCCATGTTGAAATTCTACGTTTGGACGAATAATTCAACTTTATTAAAGTCATTTTGTCGACCATGAAGTGCGGACGAGTGCGCCCGAACGCGTCTGACGCAATGAGCTCGTGTCTGTGCCTTAGTGAACTTTCCAAATATTCGCTCCTAAGGGGCCGTGTTCGTCTGTATGCGAATTCAATTGAACATGGATTCACACGTTGAAAAATAGAAGGGAAATGAAGCAGGAGAAAATCGAAAGAAAAAAATAAAATAAAAAAGCAAATGAGTGGCCGAACTAACTTCATGAATTTCTCAATTGAAGTTCATGAAATTTGATATTTTTGAAAACATTTAATACACACTTTTTACCACGAATATACCAGAATAATATTGATGTAATGTATTTGCTTGCGAGAAATTCTCAATTCTGCGGGCCTTAATTATGCATTATTGGAGATATTTCTAGTCACAAAAACGCTTTTGTTAAGTAAAGGCAAAAAATGCAGTGTATTCTAAATTTTCTACATATTATAATATTAAGCAATTCAATATTATTTATAAAATAATCTTAAAATCACTATTTAATATAGCAAGTCACAAATTATATACTTGGTTTAATTTATATTTTGACGTTCGAGTCCAATATATCCATTTCATTTACAAGTACTTACGTAATCAGGGTCAGCGTCGTCGCTAATATTTATCTGTAGGCGAGATTGAATTTGGATTGATTGATTGATTTTTTCATGTTTCCGGGCGCGTCAACTGCTCTGGTCATTATTCCCGTTAGTGTAGTGCATGTTTTTTCTCGGGAGATGGCGGTGATCTTCCCCTGCTGGATAGCGAGATCCGGCACCGACCGGATACCACTACCGTCGGCTAGTGGGGTTTCCCCCTAACCAGGACTCTCCCACCAGCAGGGCACCGCCCCAGCCGGGACAAGCTCTAAGCTCCCGACCGGTCTCACGGAATACGTGATAGTGTAGTGCATGTTAGTGTAAGCGTGTGTGTAAGGGGAGAGGATAGGACAAGGAAGAGGAAGGACAGATCGCGCGCGGTACGTGGCCCGTTTGTTAGGATACTGCTCCGGCATTCGCCTGGTTTGGATCGGAGAAATCACGGAAAACTACCGATCAGAGCAGCCGGCCGCTAGAATTCTCCTCCAGAGAGCAACTGAATTCGACCTAGCTGGAAAGCTAGTGTCGAAAATCCTGCCGCCGTGGGGAGTGGGAACCTAGGACCTCCCGGTTAGAAGCGCTGCAGTGACATCAGTTGATGCACTGAGCTACCGCTACCGGTTTGAATTTGGAATTTGTGCCGTGTAAATGTAATGCCCAGCCCACTGTGTGTGGTCACGTGTCGTCACGTCGCCGCCGCAGGCGAAAGGCATCGGGGCGGCGGACGCCGGGCGTCGGGCGTCAGGCGCCGGTCCCGCCACGCCACGCCACGCCACGCCACGCCAACGGCTGCGTCGCAGCCACAGGGCGCCGCGATGCCCATTGTCCACGAGATCTCCTCCCCCCCCTCTCTCTCTCTCTCTGCCTGTCTCTCTCTTTCCTTCGAGCACGTAAGGGAATACGCTCGGCGCGCCAACCGCCCTCACACGACGTCGCCGCTCTCGCCGTCCACCTCGGGCCGCAAAGGTGGTTCAGGGCATCAACTGACGTCACCACAATGCCTCTCTCTGGAAGCGTTTGACGGCGGTTCGCGTCCTGAAGGCGGCAGGTTTTGAGTCACTAAATTGATAGCTATTCAGTTACTGTTTGGAGAAGAATTCTAGCGGCTGGGTGCTCTGATTGGTAGTTTGACGTGGTTTCTCCGATGAACATCGTGCGAATGCCAGAGTATTAATCTAACAAACCGGCAATGAACCTCGCACGATTTTTCCTTCCTCCCCTTGTTGTTTCCTTACCACCTACATTCACACGTATTACACTACCACACACGACGGGAGATCAGTCGGAAGCTAAGAATTTGTCCCGGCTGGGGAGATAGGATATACCTGGTTGGGGAAAATCGTAACTTAGCGCCGGGTAACTTGGCCCGACGTAGCTTGGTGCTGGGTCTCGCCAGGCAGCGGGGGAAGATTATCGCCACCAAACGCGCACTACACTTACGTAACTAATGACCTTAGCAGCTGACGCTCCCAGAAACACTAATCAATTAATTAAAGAAACCGATCACCTCAGCTCCTTTCTTGCTTTCAACATCTTCACTCATGCCCACCAACACTTCCGTCGCTATCTCCCTCGCCAGCCTCGCAAACCATCACCTCACCGCTGCCAGACTCACCGCCCTTGCCACCCACGCAACCCATCGATTCGATCGCCACCATCACCGTCCTTGCCACTATTGCCGCGTACACCTCACCGCCATCGCCGATCTCGCTGTCCTCGTCGTTTTCACCTCTCGTGCTTCTCTCGCCGCCCACCCGTTCCTCACTTCCATCACCTTTCTCGCAACCTCTCTGGTTGACTTCGCCGTCGGCAGTCACGCCTTTCTGGTGCTATTGGATGCCAGGTAATATTCCTCACTCTCTACCGTACATCATTAAATTACACATTGAAGTGTTTCATGGCAAGAAAATAGCAGACAATTCGAATTGTACACTTACACTAGAAGTTTAAATTAAATACATCCTAAAAATTGGAAATGCATTTTATCTTATTTTTTATTGATGTACGCTTTTTATATTACGAATTATGTATCTCTTAACAAATTAAAATGTAGGCAATTCCTAAGCACAGAAGGAGGTTTTATGCCCAGAAAATACAAGGAAATTGAGCTCTACCCCATCATATGCCCCGCTTCGCCTCGCCTCGTCTTGTATCCGCCCGCCTTCGACCCGACCCGACCCGACCCGACCCGACCCGACCCGACCCGACCCGACCCGACCCGACCCGACGCGACCCGCGTGACGTCGCGTAGCACTACTCCACCCTTTTTCGCTCTAATCCACAACGCTCCGTTCGAAAATCTACTCCTCTTGGCACTGCCCCGCCCCACCGTGTACTCTGCCTCCCCTCTCCACTCGGCCCCACCTTACCCCGCCAACGCACGCCGCTTCATACCACGCCCCTCCCGCACATCCAGCTGGCTCCTGTTGCTATTAGAGAAAGCCGCATGTCAGCCTTTTCCACACCTTAGCTCCGTTCACCTCAAAAGATTCAATGTTCGATGTAAGGGCGAAATGCTTCTATGGAACCGAGCAAAAGTCCGCTTACCCAAACCCTTTATAAGGAATTTCTTATTCTGAGGGAGGGATTTCTGTGATTTTTCAATAACATCGGGTAACCGAAAAAAAATGTAAAGAGCAGGGGACAATGAAGCACAAAAATAAAATGAAAAATTTTTGGCGACGTGGATAGCCGACGTCGCTAAGGCTGAAGGGCCGTAGCTGCCTCAGCTCGAAGGGTCGCGATTCCAATCCCGCCTCGGGCATGGATGTTTGTGAGTGTTTGTGTTGTCCGTATCTGCTCTTCCTACAGTTAAAACATCACAGTGATCGCTATAAGACCAAATTGTTAAAAAGCGACCATAAAAAAGCATCAATTACAAAAACCCTTCTATAAATTTCTAATCTTCTTCTAGCTATTCCAAACACCTTTAATGATGTTTATAGATTTACAACCAAGAAAAGTCTATTCATACTGATACCAACCGTTTGAATTTATTAAGTTTTTTCAAAATACATAAAGTCAGAACTAGATCTAAGAATTTTCAGTGAGCGTTTGCTTTCAAATGTAAAACCATTTATTTAATTGCTTAAAATTAACTATTCCCGAATTGTCATATACTCACAAATAATTTTAGGGGCTAAGATGGCTCAGGGGAACAACTGTTTCCACTGCAGCGTTTCAAAAGGCAAGTCCCATTCCTCATAATATTAGCAATAAATAGTTTCCTTACCGTTTTGCCCTCAAAAGCTAAAATTCCCATCGTAAATGTTGTCTGTAATGTTTTCAATTTCGTCGTAGCCTGTATATGTAACTTAATGCGCATGTTCAAGACTCGAAGTGATGTTTTAGCCTCGAGAGGTCATTATCATCACATCCGAATAGCGAGTAAATTGCAATAGTGACGGTCGGCTGGCGGTCTAAAATCGAGGGCGGATTGAAGGACCACATGCGGAACAGTGCTGACGTCATTTGCACCCACATTTCCTGAATTCAGATATACCATTTTTTTAAATTTCAGTTTTAAAAAATGTATATTTTTTCCGGCATTACTTAGAACTATCTTCAGAGCTTTGACAGGCTATAAGCACAAGCTTGCTGTGCAAAAACGAATCATTTGTCAGTTAATGGCATTAGATAAATTTGTTCACTTAATTGCGGAAAAAACGGTGGTGATATTTTAGCGTCTGAAATGAATTTTTTTTTGCGACTGGTGTTCTACTAAAATTTTAGACGTCACTTGGAAACTGTCTCGACGACATCAAACGCGTGCTGCGTTTCTGTTCATTAACACATTAAGATATAAAATATGCATGTGTATTATAAATGACATTTAAAAATAAATTTAAATAAATTGTGTATATATATATGTATATATATGTATATATATGTATATATATGTATATATATGTATATATATGTATATATATGTATATATATGTATATATATATATATATATATATATATATATATATATATATATATATATATGTATATATCGGCTTCGCATTGAATGGCACAGGAGCTATGGAAACAAATAACGGACAGACGAACAGACGGACGGACACACAGACGGACGGACAAACAGACGGACGGACAAACAGACAGACGGACATACAGATGGACAGACTCGATTTTCCGCAGCATGACATAACTTTCTCTAAACTACATATATAACTCCTGTATATACGTATGTATACAAGAAGTAAAAAATAATTATAACACGTTCATCAAAAGCACGCTGCAATTCTCATTCTTTGTCTTCCACGTTACAGGCACATTTCCATCATCTTAGTACAGAAATAACAAAAGAGCGACTCCATGAGTGCCATGTGCGTAATTGTGTTGCCGTGAATTGCGCGCAACTTTCTGACTGAACAACTTGGATTTGATTCAACGCGCCACTCCAATCGAACAAATATAGAATCACATTAGAGCGAGCACCGCCTCAGGATCTGATTTCTCCGCGTCGTGGATTTCACACCCACTCGCTCGAGTCGGAAACAAACCCGCGACCGAGGCTAATCATTGCTTGGATGGCAAGGCGACGCTTTTCGTCGAAGCGAAATGGAATAGGGCTCGGATTACCTATGTTCCGGGAAAATCCAGCAATCCTACGCAGCGAAGCGGCGCTCGGGACGACGCCGATGCCCTCCAGTGGTTTCCTTGCGAGGCGAAGGCAGGAGAAGGCCCCTGGCGAGGGCGGGAGGAGGGAGGCGGCGGAAAGCTCTGGTCAGAGCCCCGTGTCGTCCGGAGAGGCAACGCGACCGAGGTAGCACTCGGCCTGTGTACCGGTGCTGCCGCCTCGCGACGGCGTGGATCCAGCCGGCGCCCGCCGGGGCCCCCGACGTCACGCTACTGCCTACCCCTGACCCCTGCTCCCTCCTCACCGCCTCCCTCTTCCTGCCAATGTCTGCCACTGGTCGTTACCGCCAACTCGTACTCACCGTCCACCACCGACCACCGCCGCTCGCTGCCTCCGCCACGGCTCACCACAACCGCTCACCACCGTCTAATATCACCTTCTCTACCAGTCCACAGTTGTTAACCGCGGCACGTCGTCGCCCGCCCCTGCCTGTCGCCTACCTCCACTACCATCAAATCACTCCTCGAATCTAACTGCCAACCACTGCCACCACCACCACCAACGCCGCCGCCGCCGCCGCCGCCGCCACTCGGCACAGCTCGCCACCAGCCGCCGTCGCCCGCTCACCCTCATGGCGCTGGCGAGTGACGGTCCCGCGCCCAAATTACAGAGTATTAATTAAAACGGGCCCACAAAGCGCTACACGAGCGCCCTTCAGCGGCTCGGCGCTATATTTGGGCGCGGCGGGCGGCCGAGTGGTGGCGCGGGGGGAGGGGCGGGGACGGAAAAGGGGCAGTGGAAGAGGTGGATTGCGGCAGGGACAACGAAGGGCCGTTTCACCCTACTCGCCCTCCAGATCACGGGGCCAGACCTGGCATGCACAAGCGGACAAGAGCAGATCCGATCGGAGATTGCGAACGGTGCTGTTTACATGGATGGATGAGCATGACGTGCGAGTCCAAACACATACACGAGGAACAAAACGTGCTCTGCAGAGGGAAAAATGGGCTAGGAGAGAATGCAACATCGTAAAGTGAGATACGAGTGAAGAGATTGTACGCGTAGGTAGCTATAGAAACAAGAGCTTACATAACTTGAGCGGACATAGTAGCCAGGGCACTAAAGAGGTTACACAATTTATAGTTTTTTGCCTTTGTTAATTTGCATCAGCATTTTATTTGAATAGTTTCATTTTTATATATCTTATCACAAATCACACATTGAAACCATAGAAAAGACGGAATGGATGGAATGGGGATGCGAAGATATGCTATCGTCGTTTTTGTGGTTACATCCGTACAAAATGGTTACCAGTATAGAAATGAAAAACATATTTGCTTTGAATGAATCAAAATTTCTGGAAAAAATATTAATTTTGTTGAAAGAAAGATAAGAAATGAGAAACAAAAAAATGTTAACCCTATTACTGTGCAGATTATGAAAATATATCTAAGATGATGTGCCGAATACAAGGATTTACTGTAATGTTGAATATCTCAGTATAATAAGAAACGTGTAGATAAGATCTACGACCGGTAATATAATATGTAAATTTTCAAAAAAAAAAACTTTTCCAATAAAGAGACATCACGAGATAGAGAAAAAAAGACAAAACCTAAAATGACATAAGAATGAAGAAATAGTTATTTACGCACCGAGGGCGTTATAAGAGTTATAATAGAAGAGCGGCGACATGGCCAAGGCCTTTGGGCCGAGGGCTTCTTGCCGACCGCGATCATTAGAACCAGTTAACGCCAATGGTACATACATAATTTCCCAGCAATCCTACGCAGCGAAACAGCGCCCGGTACTTACAGTAATTTATTTCATTAAACTTACAGTAAATTTAATCTTACTTATTTACTAATTAACTAGTTGTTAACTTGACTCGGTTTATCTTTTCATATTTCCCTCCCATAATTCCCTTTCATAAGTCCCTCTTATAATTCACTCCTTGAGAGAACTTGTAACACTAACTGTTTTTATATTTCCCTCGTAACCACGATCCTTTCGTTCCATGGACGTTACGCAGTGTATATCAATCTCCGTATCAAGGACAATAAAAAGCGTATCAAACGTAAAAAGCGTATCAGTAAAAAGAATAAACGCAGTATTATTATATGGGATTCAAATACAGCTTTTTGTGAAGCGCCTGTACGAATGTGATTGTACCGAAGATGATTCGCAGAAAAATGAAAGAAAGTCGACGGGAATGACCGAGCTGAGGCGTGGGCGGGCTGGCGAAGCATGTGCCTTCCGAAGGGCGACCGGCGCGGCATTCCGGCAGCACGCGCTGAACAAAAGGGCCGCCGGAACAATAGCGCGCTGCCACCGCAGGTCCCGCGGTGCGCGGGCGCGTGTGGGCAGGGCCGCGAGCGCGTGGGCGGGTGCGTGGGCGATTGGGCGCGCGCTGCTTATGTTCTTTATTGAGACGCACCACGCCCCCCCCCCCACGGCGCGCCCGGCGCCCTCCCACGCGCGGATTCCTGCCTCAGCCCACGCACCCGCCGGTGCGCGGAAAGTTCACGCCTCGACCTGACCCGACCGGCGTAGGTGGCCCAGGACATCACGATGCCGCTGCAGTGCCTCTGACCCGGTAGCACGAGGGTTTGACTTCCAACGGTGCCACGGTGTTCCAAATGAGCTACATAGCTAGGTCGAATTCGCTGGAGCTGTCTGAAGGAGAATTCCCGCGACCGGCTGCTGGGATCACTCGTTTTCCGTGTGACACCAGCCGAAGCAGTACCGGCGGTACGAACGGTGGCGCATGACCTTTCCTTCCTGTTGCTTAACCTATCCTCACCCCTTACCTACACACTTTCATGCACTACACTACCACACGTGCCGGGAGGTCGGTCGGGAGTTTTGAGCTTATCTCCGCTGGGGTGACGCCCCGCTGGTGGGAGTGACCGGGTTGGGGAAAACCCCACTAGCTGACGTGTAGGTTGGCGCCGAATCCCGTCATCCAGTGGGAGAAGATCACCGCTACCTCCCGCGATGAATACATGCCATTCACATGGGGGTTTAATGAACTTGACAGTTGACGCGTCAGAAATCGCTAATACATGAATGAATGAGTGAATGAGTAAGTAAATAAGTGTGGGAGTGAATAAATTAAATAAATAAATAAATAAATAAATAAATAAATAAATAAATAAATAAATAAATAAATAAATAAATAAAAAATAAATAAATAAATAAATAAATAAATAAATAAATAAAAAATAAATAAATAAATAAATAAATTTCCCCTTCCGGGCGTCACGGGCGCGGGCGCTTCCGGGCTCCCCTTTCTTGGCCCCGCCCCCATGCTCCCTTCCGCCCACACCACCCTGACATTACCGATTATAGCAATTCCGCCTTCACCTCCACCTTCTTTCCGGTTCCAACCCCTCCGCACGGTCCCCTCTCTTTCTACCCTATGTCGAATCCACTTCCACTTTCACTACGCCCACTCCGTTGACACGGTCTCCTTCACCCGTCCTCCTAGTACGCGCGTCCGTGGCTCAGTGTATCAACGGATGTCGCTGTATTGCCGTTGACCGAGGTTCCAGTTCCGATGGAGGTAGGTTTTTCGACAGTAGCTTAGAAAGATAGGTCGAATTTGGTCACTCTCTGGAGGAGAATTCCAGCGTCTGATGGATAGGGCACTAGAAAACATGCACGACTCTTATGGGACTAATGACAGTTGACACGCCCGGAACAATCAATCAACCAATCCACGGACACCACCTGTTCCCTCCACGGACCTCGCCCCCACGCTCTTCCCTCACATCTGCGCTCCCCGTTCAGCCCACCACGCCTCCAAACACCTATGACCTCCCAGGCTCCGTGGATCTCTTTGTCAACCCTGCTAGCATGGCCCCCTTCAACTACTTTGCCCCAACCGTCACATCTCCGCCGATGCCATCTTCACTGTTACGTACGCCCATCCGGCCCCCGCGGTCCCTCCCAGTCCCCTTCTCTCTGCCGCCACGGTACTCGCTTCCCACGGTCACCACCATCACCACGAGCTTAGACACCATCGCTTGGATCCTCAACACACTCACAGTCCCCACAGTGCCAACGATCTCTTCTTATTTTGAAGTAGTTTTATTCTCCTTGTTTGACAAAATTATGTCTTTCAAGAGTTTTAGATACATATACATAAATAGGGTTTTTAAACTTACACTAAAACAAATATGTACATTGTTTGAGATAAAAATAGAAACTAACAACGAAGGATACCCACAAAGGGTCCTTCAGAAAAATTAATAAAAACATTTGAAGAACAATATACATTGAAATTAAGGAATATTTGAACATGTTATAGCAAATTAAGGAGGTTGTAGTAATTCTTTGGAATATCGTGATTTTTTCATGAAAAAAAACTGATTTACCAAGAACGTACAGACGAGAGGCTGGACAAGATGAAAGAGAAGAATGGAAACGGTAAGAAAATGTAAGAATCCAAGATTTTAGAGGGTCTATAGAAAATTCTTTTAGAATTTGTCCATTTATGGAACATCATAGAACTTTTAAAATTTATTTCAAGAATTTATTTTGCAGTACTTCCAGTTTTCGAAAGTTGGTTTTAGCGGTACCTCCCCATATTAGGCAGGCAAAGTCTGTGGCCAACGACCCCGTAGACACCACGGTCCCCGCCTTCAGAACGCCCTCTGCCGTCCCAATAATCTCCGTTGTGACCAAGAAACCCATGCCCCGCTACGACGCATGCCGCCACCACGGTTCTAACAGCACGTCTTTTCGCCATCGCCGCCGCCTCCACCACGTTCCCCGCCACCATCGCCTCGTACCTCGCTGCAACCGCCGCCGCCACCGCTGACACCACCGCTCACGCTGGCGTCGGCGTCGTTTCCGGTGCCGCAAGAAAATGCGAGCTGCCCTGACGGGGACGGAGGCGGAGGAGGAGGCGGTGGCAGAAGCCGCGTCGACGCAAAAGACGAGCCGCGGGCGGGACGAGGTGGCATTTGACAGATGAAGCCGGGGACGCGAGGGCGTTGGCGGACGCGGGGCCGGGGGCGGGGGTTGGTGGCGGGACAAAGGGCGGGACGAGGAGAGGGCGGGTCGAGGAGGGGGGTGGATCGAGGAGGGGGGTGGATCGAGGAGGGGGTGGGTCGGGAAGGGGACGGGGAGGGGCGGGGCGGGAGCGGGGCGGGGAGGGGCGAGGATGGGGAGGGGCGGAGAGGGGGAGGGGCGGAGAGAGGGGAGGTGGGCGGGGGCGGGGACGCGAGGGTAGCGGACGGTCGACGGCACGGCAGCGCCGCGAAGAAGAAAATCGCCGACACAGACGGATCGAAGGAAAGTCACGCCGCGCAAGGAGCGGAATAACAATGAGAACAAAGAAAAACGGAGAGAATAATTGTTCCAGAGAATGTGACCAAGAAGACGATCGAAGAATATAAAGATATAAATTAGAAATGAGGCAAGCGAAAGCACAAAGCTCCAAGAAAGCTAATAGAGGAGAGGAGAAAGCGGCGGCCTCAATGGGAAACACGAGGGCGAAAGTAACGGCGGCAATATCCACAAAGAGAATGTACGGGACAGAGGAGCCAGGAAGAAGCAAACCCGTCAACCGAGACGAGGAAGAGGAAATGGAGGAAGAGGAAGGGGGATGTGCGAGTAGGGGCTGGTAGAGGAGGCGTGGGGATGTAGGAGGTATGGGGAAAAGGAGAGAAGGAATGGTGACTGGGGCGGAGAACGGCAGAAGAGGGGTGGAGTAGGAAGTCGACGAGAACCGGATGAAGAAGAATGAGAGGATAGAGGAGATAAAGAAAATGTACGAAGAGGGGAGGTAAAGAAGGAGAAGATTTGGAGGAATGTGGAGGAAAGCATCGAATTGATGGAGGGCAGGGTGGGGAAGGAGGATGGGTGGTGAAGGGAGGGATGGAGGAGGGGTGATCAAGAGGGAATGAAAGTGCAGGGACGGACAAGAAAGGGACGAAGGGGGATGGAAAAGGAGGCTCAAAGATGGGAACGGAAGAGGACTGAGAAGAGAATGCAGACGTGGAGGAGGTTGAATGAATGCCGCAAAGGGTCCTCTACGAGGAGAAGAGGTGCGGTGGATTATTGAAACGCTGCTCGCCCCGCCCACCAGACGGCCGTCCAACATTCCATCGCCCACCGCATCACCATCCACCACCTCCTCTACCCCCCTCGCCAGGCCCACGACCCCTCCGACGGGCGCCCGTCACCGGATCCCGCCGCCAAAAAGCTCTCGGATCATAACGCCCAGCCGGCCGATAAATGCGGCGCGCGATTCGCCTGTTAATGGGATCCGACCCTGAATGGAGAAGAGCATTACGCCGGCCCTCGTCGGCGCCCGGCTCCACGCGCTCCCCGCTCCCCGCCACCCACCCCGCCTCCGCATCGGCGCTCCGCCGTATGCGACGCGTAGGCGGGATGGCGCCGCGCCAAGGGGAGTTATTAAAGCAATGAATGTATAGGTCTATTACGCGCGAAAGCGTTTCAACTTAGTTACAGTTTGATCTGAACGGCGTAACGAGGAGGATCCGAACATTGGGCGCACGTGTATGTCTAATTAAACGGTCCTAAAAGAGAAAAGCGGCCCGTCCCGTTGAGTGGTGAGCGAGGCGACTCACCATGCACCACCGCCTCCGCCGCTGCCGCCCTCGCGTTCAGGCCCTCGCTGTCACCTTGGCCCCGTCATTGCCTCATCCGAGCAACTCGAGCGTCGCGCAAGTGCCGGGTTGTCCTTGGCGAGAGCGACGCTTCCGAGTGCTCCGTTGCGCCCTGGCGGCAGCGGCGGAGGCCGAAGGAGGTTTTGGGGGAACGGTTGGGGTTGGGCCGGGAGGGGGAGAGATGCGAGATCGGTGGATCGACCCAAGGGGCCTGGAGGAGGGCGGGGACGTGGGGAGCGTGTGTGAGGAGCTGGCCAAGCGAGAAGCTGCGCCAACGAGTCAACGCCGCCCGACCCTCGCTGCTCCTCCCTCTCTCTCTTCTCTCCTCTCTCTCTCTCTCTCTCTCTCTCTCTCGTCCTCTCGGCGTGGCGCCCTCTGGGTCTTCACCTTGAAGGCGTAGCTGGCCACGAGTGCGCGGAGCATCGCGGAACGGGGCGGTGCAGTGCCCGGCGCTACGGCTTACTTCCTGGAGCTTCTTTATAGTGGTGTTTCCTTCCGGGCCGTGATAGCGATCGCGGTGCTAGTGCTAGTCGCTGGCGGGGCATCCACACACCTGGTGGCCATTCATGGCCTCGACGCCCTTCCCCCCGCCCCCGGTCCGCTTATTGTTCTTCCGCTCACAATGGCCGCCAGCCTTTACACGCGGTTCTTCCGAATTTATGTGTGCTTCAGCGTCTTTGTTCCGAATCTGATGTGAACGCGAGTACATGTTAAGTACGGGAACCACTACATTTTGTAGATACAAATTTTGATTAAACTTCGTCCTGTTTAGTAATACATAGTATTAGGTACATTAATTTTCGTTATCTCCGCTCTTCGCTCCGAGATTCGTTTTTCTCTATTTAGACTAGTGTGTTAGGAATTTCGCAACCAAAGTTTCTGTACATTCAAATAAATCTCCTTTTCAGAATGATAGACTTTTGGAGGCTGAAAATCACACACAAATTTCTCTTTCTGAGATACAAAGGGAGACGAGATCCTTGAAGGGATTAACATCTTTGTTATCATGTGTGTAAGGAATTAACATAAAATATTTTAAAACAGAGCAAGTTTATTTATGTAACGACTATAATTACATTCATATAACCTTGCAGTATATAATATCACACAAAGCATGAAATGTGCTATAAGCAGTTTCCAATATCAATCAAATTATATTAACAAGTTACCTTCAATGATTAATTATTATGAACTCTTTAATATTCTTTTCGTTTCCCAATTATGATCATAAATTTTTTATATAATTGAAATTATCACATGTGTGAATCTCTTTATCGTGACATGTTAAAGTATTATCATTAAAAATGTTATTTATGAAATGGCGACAAAATGTGATTTTTCTGATTTTACGGAATACCACGCTATGCCACAACACACATGAACGTTAATGCCATTTTTATTACACACTAGCCTAGAAAATGCAATATCAATTTCCTACCGATTTTGATCGCACAAAAAATGAACATGTGAAAACCTTTTTTTAATGTTGGCTATTTACGTCGTTCTGATTGTCATACAATCTTAACTAGCTATCCCCATAGTAAAAATTACAATAATACTCGTCTTTCAATATCAGATGTTACTCTCCGCTGCGCCGTCGTCCCCTGGGAGCGCTCGATATCGCTCGTCTGGTAGCCCCCTCCACTCCCCTCCCCTCCCACGCCCCGCCTCAGCCGCTCCTCGCCGTAACTGTTAGCATCGGGATAACTTCGAGTATTGATTGATTGATTGATTTTTTCGTGTTTCCGGACGAATCATCTGCTTTCGTCATTAGTAACGTTAGTGTAGTGCATCTTTTTTGGGAGATGGCGGTGATTTTTCCCCGCTGGATGGCGAGATCCGGCGCCGACCTACCGTCGGCTAGTGGGGTTTACCCCTAACCAGGACTCTCCCACCAGCGGGGCACCGCCCCAACCGGGACAAGCTCTTAAGTTCCCGACCGATCTCCCGGAATATGTGGTAGTGTAGTGCATGTTAGTGTGTGTGTGTAAGGGGTGAGAATAGGACGAGGAAGAGGAAGGACAGATCGCGCGCGGTCCGTGGCCCGTTTGATAGGGTACTGCTCCGGCATTCACCTGGTGATGATCGGAGAAACCACGGAAAACTACCAATCAGAGCAACCGGCCGCTAGAATTCTCCTCCAGACAGCGACTGAATTCGACCTAGCTGGAAAGCTAGTGTCGAAAATCCTGCCGCCGTCAGAACTTGAAACTAGGATCTCCCGGTCAGAGGCGCTGCAATGACATCAGTTGATGCACTGAGCTAGCACTCCCGATAACTTCGAGTAACATCGAGATACTTGTAATGCATCTTGTCTATGTTGCATTATATTACCACATATTGCATTGTGTACTGAAAAATAACTTTATTTGTCAGTGACAGCGTTCAGTTGGCTACGCACCCATTACTGGGCATAGCCGTGATAGTAATATATCAGACTGTTCCACGATTATCTCTGTTCAATATTAATCACTGATCACACGTCCGTATCACGCTGTGGATACAATCCTTTGTCACGCCCACACTTACACAACCACGTGGCGCTTATCTATTAGTCATAATTTTTACAAACGTGTGCAATTGTTTATAGCAATAACTAAACTCACCGTGAAGTCTATTTCTGTTTCTGTGCACTTCACACAACGAAAACAACAATTATCGTGTCTTTCCTATCATAGCATTTACTAGACCGGTATTAATTGTGATAATTGCGTGCCCCCTAACGTAATACACCTCTTTTGCGCGCGGGAGACCAGGTCGCGCGCCAGCCGCCCGCATCGTTCACGCTAGCGTTTGCACCAATTCTATTTTTTAATCTCTTTATATTTATTAAGAACTTATTGAGTATCTGTCTGTCTGTCTCAGTCTGTCTGTCTCAGTCTGTCTGTCTCAGTCTGTCTGTCTCAGTCTGTCTGTCTCAGTCTGTCTGTCTCAGTCTGTCTGTCTCAGTCTGTCTGTCTCAGTCTGTCTGTCTCAGTCTGTCTGTCTCAGTCTGTCTGTCTCAGTCTGTCTGTCTCAGTCTGTCTGTCTCGGTCTGTCTGTCTCAGTCTGTCTGTCTCAGTCTGTCTGTCTCAGTCTGTCTGTCTCAGTCTGTCTGTCTCAGTCTGTCTGTCTCAGTCTGTCTGTCTCAGTCTGTCTGTCTCAGTCTGTCTGTCTCAGTCTGTCTGTCTCAGTCTGTCTGTCTGTCTCTGTCTGTCTGTCTCTGTCTGTCTCTGTCTGTCTCTGTCTGTCTCTGTCTGTCTGTCTGTCTCTGTCTGTCTCTGTCTGTCTCTGTCTGTCTCTGTCTGTCTCTGTCTGTCTCTGTCTGTCTCAGTCTGTCTCAGTCTGTCTCAGTCTGTCTCAGTCTGTCTCAGTCTGTCTCAGTCTGTCTCAGTCTGTCTCAGTCTGTCTCAGTCTGTCTCAGTCTGTCTCAGTCTGTCTCAGTCTGTCTCAGTCTGTCTGTCTGTCTGTCTGTCTCAGCCAGTCAGTCGGGTCAGTCGGGTCAGTCGGGTCAGTCGGGTCAGTCGGGTCAGTCGGGTCAGTCGGGTCAGTCTCTCTCCCTCTCTGTATGTATACACATGCAGACTGAGTCACGTAACTTTAGCAACTCCTGCAGTTTTTGAACGGTTGAAGTTATTGCAATGCAGCTTTCACGAAAGTGCACGAGGGAATGGGAATGGGGCTAAGTAATATACGTATTCATTTCTATTTTATCATTTGTATTTTTCGAGATATGGGGGGTAACTTTTTTTTCAAATGGAACCGTTATATATATTTTTAGTCTATCATGAGCGTAATAAGACGAATCCAATGAGCATAAACTGACGAAAGCTCACACCTCACACCGATCAACCATATGGTCATTCTCGGCAGACTGCTACGCCAAATCTTGCAGTATACCACGTTGTAATGCGAAGACTCCCAGGCTCCATATCCCCTCGCGACCTCACTTCCCTTACAATGCAGTACGAACTTACTCGGTCCACATCCCTGATACTTTTCCACACTCTCATGGCTTCACACCGATCGTATATGCGGTTGAAACAATGTTAATGCTCAATTGATTCGCAGTAGCGATCTTTAATGTTCATTACTGTATTTACAAATCACTTCAACACCACACAACTATTGTCTATTACGTCCATACACTGATGATGGACCACGTAAGGCCGTATCACTCTCGTTCTCACCAAGGCTACTTTACTTTCATTCGCATCACGCATTATCAATTACACAGTTTATTATAGTCTCCATGTCCAGCACCTCACCGATTTAACATTCCCTATGTCCGTTGAACGTGATTACCATTACACAGTTCATTACAACTACCTCATTCGCCTCCTTCCCGTGCTCCGTCTCGCTTACCCGCTTGTCCGCGTGCTACTGCTCGCTTCTCCCAACCGTCGCCTCGGGGTGTCCCGTCCGCCTCATGACGGACCCAGTTATGCTACCGGCTTGCGCCGATTGCAGAGTCCGCGCCCAATTCAAAGAATGCTTCTCTTAATTATTCACTTATTAAGAGACCATTGGGTCTCTCTCTCTCTCTCTCTCTCTCTCTCTCTCTCTCTCTCTATATATATATATATATATATATATATATATATATATATATATATATATATATATTTGGTGAATTTATTATAACAAATTATGAGGTTACTTGCACAAATGCCTATGGACCAATGGTGCCTCTAGACGGTCGTCTTGCCTATAGTTTCGCATCAAATCATTTTAAAATGCTTTCCTTTCATCATTGTACCGAATTGGAAGTGTTGAGACATTCAATGAGTGAACTCTTACTTTCTGAAGCTAATTGCTTGAGTTGGACTTCGTTCTATTTACTAATACTCAATATTCTAACTTAATATCTATCGTCTGTTTTTGCACCAAAAACAGATATTTTCCTCTACATATTGTTAGATATGTACTTCCAATTATTCTAGCAATGAGTGATGATGGAGCTACGCGGTACCTGAGGGTTACACTTTATTCTATTTTTTTCTTATAATCACTTCCAGAAACGTAATTGTTTAATGCATCTTAGAAATGTATGGCTAGGTATGCTAATACAGACATACGTACAAACCTACAGATTTAAGATGCAAATAAAAACATTACACACTTAAATAGTGTAAGAAGTCAAAATTTCCATTTTCGTAGATTCGTTAGACGGACAATAAAGAAGCTATGGTGGAAGAAAATGAGGGACTGAGAAAACTTGAGAACCCCCGAAATCGTGATGGTCCTTTGTGCACCACAAATGCCACATGGGATTCGATCAAAATATGGATCACAGAACCAGAAGTGTAAATATAGCACATTGGCCCCTTCGCTCGAGCTTGCTTTTTGACAAGAAATGGTTGAAATATTCCCAATTATGGACGTCGTCAACGTAAATTTCCTTTTTTAATGACTAATTATTGAGTAACAAGTATACGTACATGTTAAATAATAATAATAATAATAATAATAATAATAATAATAATAATAATAATAATATTTATTTCCTGTTTTCGCTCGGTGGCAATATTTATATTGAACATATAAAGACATACAAAAACAATGTTAATATATTACAGGGAATATACAACTACTAATTAGAAACTACGGAGAAACTTACAACACATGTAAATATCGGCATCACACGCAATTTTGTAGACGATTCCGAAACCAACATACACTAAAAAGAAAATCGCTAGTACTGCAGCAGTTAGATTGTTCCAGTCCGTTATTGTCGGATTGGTAAATATGTCGGATTGGTTGCTATTTATCTATGTCGTTTTTTATACCTTTTTTTAATTTTGGATGGATGACCCCCCCTTCCGAAGTATTGAGGGTGCCCTCTCCTAGTTCGTATGTCGTTTAACCTTTACAGCCAGTGTTTAGAAAGTTTCACCCAGTGTTTACATTCAGTTTTACATACAAATTAGTATTTCTATATAAATAGATATATTCTCTGTCGACATACACATAAGGCGTACCCATCTGACCTATCGAAACATATCCCGTTTTTGCGTACTCATAAACTATCGTTTATACCTTTTACGAACAAATTATAAAATGAAATGAGAATATTTCACAGCACTGTTTAATCCAGTATTGATTACATTCCTGTGTATATTAAAAGGCAAGAATAGTTTCGCAGATAAGGAGGAGAGAACGGCGTCATAAAAACACGATGTTATACGATATGCAGATGATTAACGCTGCACATCATCCGTGACTAATAATGCCGTCAAACACGGATTTTCTTGGAATCTAACAAACAAAACAATTCAATAAATTTGCTATTTACAATTCGAAATTTGTCAAAAAGCGCCACTGAATATTTGGTCGTTTGTTATCAGGAAAAGTTGAAAGCGATTTCATAGACTTAAAATAAATATTACCGTTATATTAAATTAATTAATAACGCAATGGTATCATGTAAGGAAACGAAATAGTATATACATGAACTTTTAACTTGAATATATCTTCCACTTATATATCACATCTTCCACTTAAAAAAACAACAACTAAAATTGTGCATCAAACAATTGGATAGAGGTTACTACAAAGATTTTAAAATGGAAATTTCGTTCTCCTCTTGTATATCTGACAGATCGTGTTCATACCAAAAACTAAACGAAGCAAACACGCAAAAAATCGCTACCTGTGAAATACGTTACAGGAATTCATAAAATAGGAAAGAAGATAAAAATGCAAATAACATTGACGATACCACTCGAACATTGGATATTAAGATTTTTTCGTGAAAGCAGAAATATCGCTTTTCTTGCCAGTACTGGCTTAACGAAACAGGAAATTCTTAATGTTGATAATACATCCATTCTAACGGATGAATGTATCCAGCAACGGATGAAGAGATATATTTAGGAAAGGTCAGTATTCTTGTTTTGTGGCAATTACAATCGTGGGTCCTACCGGAAAATCTTTTGACATTCACGGATTGCTTTTTCAAATCGTAACACGATTTTAAAGAACAGTCAAATATCAAAAGGTGTTGTATTCTCAAACGCCCAACACAAAGGCACGAGATATTACTTTCACAATAACGATGTCTATCCTTCGCGAAACAAAAGAGGTTGTCCCCACCCACACGAAAATAAAAGAAGACCCGCGGCAACGCGACGTCTGCGAAGAAGCCGAGGAGCAACGGGGCGCGCGCGCGTAGCGTCAGGGGCGGTGACGGCGGCGGGGGAACGGGGGCGGCGGGGGGGGAGGGAGCGGCGTGGGCGTGGGGCGACTTGAGCTGCTTCGTCGTGGGCGGCAGTGTGGGCGGGAGCAGAGGGGTTGGAAGGGAGGCTGCGGGCGACGGAGACGGCATGGGTGGAGGGAAACTTGAGCTGGGCTGCGACGGGGGCGACGGGGGCGACGGGGGCGACGGGGGCGACGGGGGCGACGGGGGCGACGGGGGCGACGGGGGCGACGGGGGCGACGGGGGCGACGGGGGCGACGGGGGCGACGGGGGCGACGGGGGCGACGGGGGCGACGGGGGCGACGGGGGCGACGGGGGCAGAAACGGACAGACGCGGTTTACGCAGAAAACCCAACGTGGCTGTAGCTGCCGGTGAAAGGGCAGAGAAAGAGGACCGACTCGTATAAGTCGACATCCGAACCAACCCCTGTCTGCCTCTGCAACCCACTACTAAGGACTCATTCTCTTCAGCAAAAACATAATGTGGATATAACCTCCAAATTGTCGCGATCTGTAATAAAATATTCAGAGTTAAATTTAATTCTTTCAAATTACTTACAACATACTAAGAATATTTTAAGTTAGTGAAGTTTCTAATGCTGTGGGTGTGAAATGTTTCTAACATTTGATGTCAGTATGCCTGTAGGGTACGGTGATTGATTTTATTTCTTCGCTCTGCAGTAATATATAATAGCAAATTTACCTTGTATCACAGTAATAGTCTCGTAATACACAGTCTCGTAATACACAGTCTCGTAATACACAGTCTCGTAATACTGGACTCTCTGTATAAAACAAAAACAAAGAAGTATGAGCTTTTTACCTTTCATGTCTATTATATTCATGAAGATAAGAACCATTTTATTACAGTAACTGCCTAATAATCAGACATTTTTGAAATATCTTAGTAGAAAGATTATTTATTAATCCTTATTTTCCGAATACGTAAATATTGATGCGTTTTCTGTGAGTTTGAATAAAAATTATAAGTCATCAGTAGCTACATTTCCTTCAAAATTCTTATTTTACAGCAATTATTTAGCTACCTATTTACAAAAATACACATTCACAATGCTATTAAAAATCCTACGACCAATTTTCGGTGCAGTTTGTCACCTCGAAAGTAATTAATTTCCCCAGCGACAGTTTATGTGATGAGAAAGCTATATTTTCGTACAAGAAATTTTAGAGAGTGCACATCTCATTTTTAAGAAATGATCAAAGAATCGATGTAACAAATGAATGAATCCACTGAACAAAACACTAATACATAGCGTAAACAAAAAATAAAGATGCAATGGAAGTACAAAATAAATACAGTAGACATACAAAAGATTACAGACATCCCATATTATGGATCCTTCAGTGCATGAAAATCTGCTGGCCCCAACAAATAAGTGACTAGATTCAACCGTCCAGAAGACAGAAGATCATACCATCAACTCGTTGAAAACATGGAAAACTAAATGTGCAGGAAAGACGAAATTTAAACGAGAATTATGTAAAGGACAGAGAAGCTGGAAAAGAGAACCCACGAGACATCGCCAGACGTAAACCACTGGAGTATACAGTCGTACATACACTACATCCATTGAAGAAAAAGTTGGCTACAATTTACCACACCATTGACACACGTGGCACCGCAACAAGCAGCCGCGTGACCTCAGAACTTCAGCGCACGCTCTAATTCCCACATGAAAGATGCGTCCGGTGCCCACAAGCACGTTTTACGACGAACTGCAGCGTCCGATGAGCTGCGGGCAAACCCGACGCCCCATGTGTTGCCGGCGCCGCGTTCATTTTCAACGTGTTAACATTTGCAGACGGCGCAGCGCGGTTGCCGCCCGGCCCCCGGCCACACCACCCTCGCCTCCGCCGCCCTCGCCGCCCCCGCCGGCCCCGCCGGCCCCGCCGGCCCCGCCGCCGAGTCAACGCATCGACGAGCTGACGGCACGGGCGACCCCGGCCGAGAGATGAACGACCAAACCAATCTCCCGATTGACAACTATACGCGCCGCCAGCGCAGGACTTAGTAGCGGCAAACAATCGCGACGCCGTCGCCCAGGCACGCGCCCACACCCCGCCTGCCCCCGCCTCCCCCCCGCCGCGCCCCACCCACGCGCCGCCCGTCGTGTTTGCCTTCCCGGCGCTTGACTGAAAATGACGAACGCAGCGGTGAGCTGGATGGGGGAGGGAAGAAGCGGAGCAGAGCAAGGGGGCGGAGAGGGACGGAACGGGACGGAGTGCGGCGAAGCGGGGTCGAGCGGGACGAGTCGAGATGGAGTGCGGTAGCGAGAAGTGACACTGAGCCAGGGTGAGGAGGCGGAGCGGGTCTAACCCGGGCGAAACGGGACTGAGCTGGGGGGAACGGGGAAAAGCGGAGTGGGTGCTGAACCGGGTGGGGTGGAGTGGAGCGGGGCGGAGGAATGGAGTGGTTGGTTGGTTGTTAGTGATTCCGGGCACGTCGACTACCGAGGCATATTATTCCCGTACGTGTGGTGCATGTTTTTTCATCGAGAAGTAGCGGTGATCTTCTCCTGCTGGATGGCGAGATCCGGCGCCCTCCTAACGTCAGATAGCGGGGTTTCCCTCAACCAGGTATCTCCCACCAGCGGGGCGCCGCCCCAGCCGGGACAAGCTCTAAGCTCTCCACCGGCCTCCCGGCATGTGTGGTAGTGTCGGGCATGTTAGTGTGTGTATGTAAGGGGAGAGGATAAGAAAAGAAATAGGAAGAAAAGATCTCGCGCGGTCCATTGCCCGTTTGTTGGTTGATTGATTTTTTCGTGTTTCCGGGTGCGTCAACTGCTTTGGTCATTAGTCCCATTAGTGTAGTGCATGTTTTTCTCGGGAGATGGCGGTGATCTTCCCTCGCTGGATGGCGAGATCCGGCTTCGACCTACCGTCGGCTAGTAGGGTTTCCCCCTAACCAGGACTCTCCCACCAGCTGGGCACCGCCCCAGCCGGGACAGGCTCTAAGCTCCCGACCGGTCTCCCGGAATATGTGGTAGTGTAGTGCATGTAAGTGTGTGTGTGTGTGTGTGTGTAAGGGGAGAGGATAGGACAAGGATGAGGAAGGACAGATCGCGCGCGGTCCGTGACCCGTTTCGTAGAGTACTGCTCCGGCATTCGCCTGGTGTTGATCGGAGAAACCACGGAAAACTGCCGATCAGAGCAGCCGGCCGCTAGAATTCTCCTCCAGACAGCGACTGAATTCGACCTAGCTGAAATGCTAGAGTCGAAAATCCTGCCGCCGTCAGGACTCGAGCCTAGAACCTCCCGGTCAGAGACTCTGCAGTTACATCAGATGATGTGCTGTGCTGTGCCACCTCTCCCGGTGAAATGGCGTGGAACGGACCGGGAGAGAAACGGGGACGGGCGAAGTGGAGTGCGGCGGGACGAGGTGCAAGGTGAGATGGGACGGATTGGGACGAGATGGGACGAGGCGATGTGTGGCGGGGAGAGGTGAGGTGGAGCAGGGTGAAGAGGGACGCGGCGGAGTGAGATGGGGAGGCGCCGGCAAGATGGGCGGGAAGTGATTGGGCGAGGAGTGGAATGATGTAAGGCGGCGGCGTGGGGCGGCGTGGGGCGGCGTGGGGCGGCGTGGGGCGGCGTGGGGCGGCGTGGGGCGGCGTGGGGCGGCGTGGGGCGGCGTGGGGCGGCGTGGGGCGGCGTGGGGCGGCGTGGGGCGGCGTGGGGCGGCGTGGGGCGGCGTGGGGCGGCGTGAGGGGCGGGGGCGGCGTGGGGCCGCGTGGGGCGGCGCAGGGTGGCGTGGGGCGGCGTAGGGCGGCGTGGGGCGGCGTGGGCGGCGTGGGGCGGCGTGGGGCGGCGTGGGGCGGTGTGGGGCCGCGTGGGGCGGCGTGGGGCGGCGTGGGGCGGCGTGGGGCGGCGTGGGGCGGCGTGGGTCGGCGTGGGGCGGCGTGGGGGCGTGGGGCGGCGTGGGGCGGCGTGGGGCGGCGTGGGGCGGCGTGGGGCGGCGTGGGGCGGCGTGGGGCGGCGTGGGGCGGCGTGGGGCGGCGTGGGGCGGCGTGGGGCGGCGTGGGGCGGCGTGGGGCGGCGTGGGGCGGCGTGGGGCGGCGTGGGGCGGCGTGGGGCGGCGTAGGGCGGCGTGGGGCGGCGTAGGGCGGCGTAGGGCGGGGTATGGGTGGGGTATGGGTGGGGTGTGGGGGAGTGAGGGAGTGGGGTGGGGGTGGCGGAAGGGGGCTGGGGATGGGGGCGTGGGACGGGTGGTGAGGGGTGGCCAGGGAGGCAGACCGTTGTTGCTACGCCCCAGTCCAGGCCCCTGATACCGCCCCCGGGCCCAGGCGTCAGGGGCAGCGCTGCACGCGCCTTCCCCACCCCCGCTACCTCCGCGGGGAGCACACACTGTCTCCCTCCCCCCGCGCGTAGGGGCAGTGTGCGCAGCGTGAGGAGAAAAGGCGAATCCGCTCCAGGGGGCATGCTGTGATGGTCAGTTCGCAATTGCTCCTCCGTAGAGAATACTTCCATCGCCCATCATTGAGTTCAGCATAATGATTGCTCAATATTTCTCATTGTTCAATGAACAAAACAATTAAGTTCTAGTGCGTCTATGTTTTATTATGCTCCTTGTCAACCAAATAATAAATTGCAACTGTTAAAACAATATATAATTATTATCCCTAGAGGAATAATGTATTATTAGTATTATTAGTATTATCAGTATTATTATTATTATCAGTATTATTATTATTATTATTATTATTATTATTATTATTATTATTATTCAAATTTCAACATTAGTAATATTATTTCGTTATTCATTATCTTTTTTTCTGTTCAGCTATTGTGCTGAAATGCATTGATTACTATTACAAGTGATTATGATAATGTGCTGTAAATTTTAGAACTAAAACATACTTTTCATTCTTCTGTGAACCGCAAATACACTCTAAGAATACGTTATTTGCATATTCATATCTCATTTTGTACTGAGTAATTAAGTCCTTCTAGGTACCGCTTAATGTTGAACGTTACTGAGCTGGGCCTGTGGAAAGTTCTATGACCTGAAATTTCAATTATAAATTCATTTCCACTATCATTCTCACATTCAGAATATGTCTGGCTGTTCGAACGTTTACACTTGATATTGAAGCACAGCGGCTCGAACACTTCACTCTTAATTATCTACACTATTCAGTCTATTATTCACACTCATAATGAATATTAATTTTTTTAAATATACCATATTTTACCTTCCGAAATTTTTGTTTATGTCACATACTAATGCTTCAAATTATATGTTACTTCATTTCTAGGAAATTCCAATGGATTAAGCGTGTTAAATATATTCAATTATTATTTATGTTCCCGTAAGGAATTTGCAATATTATACATTACAATACTAATTCTCGATAATTTAATAAACACATTTTTTCAAAAGTGCTGGATGAGTTTATAACAATCATTTAAAATCCAATACCATTAAAACGTCAATTTGTGTAATTAAATACCATTTATTTGAAAACAAAAAATACTCAAACACTTACGTGGAAGTGCATTGGGTACTCTCTTGGTACCAATCCGCGGGCGAAAATTAAACATTATGTGAACCGAAGAATGTTTACGAATTAACTGCCAAATGTGTAACAAGGTGTTTTGGTAGGGATCTTTTAATATTATTGTAATTCTCTAATTTTTTCGGAGAAAAGTAAAGACGTGATCAATTCCCTAAAGACGTTTCAAAAATGTACAAATCTTTAAAAAGATCCAGAACCCACTGTGACATTTATTGATGTAATAAATCATCAAAATATGAACGCTTTGCGTACATTTCCAAGAACTAAATAATTCCAAATAACTGTCGCAAATCAAAGTTACCTGTATGGAGGGGCCCCACGTTTTGTACGAAAACATGAAAAGCTTCAGACGTGTGCCTAGAATTGTAGACTACTGCAGAAGTTAAAATGAATTTTATAAAATGTTTGATTACATCCTTTACAGATGAAAATACTTTTTTACAAACGTTCGAGCAACTTCGAATAGCATATGATTTACGTCTTTGGGAAACGTTTGGGATATATTTAAGATGTAGGAAGGAATATTTATTTTGTGATGTAAGCGCAAGAAATCGAATAAGATGATAGCACTAATTCTCAATGATGCGTCTCAATGATAAGTTCATTATGGTCTTCAATACTATCATCATGCGTAAATAATTACTTACAAACACTTAAATTATTCCCTACGACTACAAAAATAAATATACATTGTCTCAATTTCAGGAAGGCAATGGAACGTTTATCAGCAGAAGATACTCCCGTTTTGCCAGAAGCGTTACCGTTGATAGTAATTGAGACGTTTCAGCGTTTAGTAGTAATTTGAGATATGTTGATGAGCTGTGCTTGCACTGAAAACGAATTAATGATACTTGTACGTACGTATTTTTCTACGAATTTCAGAAACAGTAGGTATTAATAGGTAGAAAAAGGAACTGTGCCAATAAAATAGACTTTTCGTTCAGTTTCATGATACTTTGTCCGAATACTGAGTTGGCTTTTTATTTTGCTTCTGGACATAAATGTAACTTCAATATCTTTGCACGTTTTTCGAGCTCAGTGTGGAATAGATATTCCAAAAATCACTCTCCATGTTCTCACGGCAGTAACTTTATTCCTTCACGAAAATCTCTACAAAAATGATAGTGCCCAAACGTTTTTGCAATAAATAACGTATATATATAAATAAATAAATACATAATAGTCCACCCGCTAAACGGAAGAGTTCGGCAGGTTGCATTCTCCCTCGGTCGAGTAGCTGCTAGGTACACTAATTCTTTTTTATTGTACTAGGTGCTATGAATGTACTATTGTAGTTTTTCAGCAGCCAAATTTTCTCATCTACCAGGATTCAAATTAAGACCACTAATAAAAGTATTGTTTACATTATTCAGGATTACGATAAGCTTTACTTGTGCCCTGCCCAACATCCGTGAACACGCAGAACTGCGGAAGTCTTTCTGTTTCATGGGAAATGGGGCATATGGGAACGGCAAATCAGCCCGAACAAGTTCTAAGGATGAAAATGAGATTTGGGAAGGAAGAATAACGAGCGCTTTGCAGTTTGAAGGCACTACATGGAAAGTGGTATTAAACATGCATTCATCATCATCATCATCATCATCATCATCATCATCATAATAATTATTATAAATACTATTATTATTATATAAAGTTATTTATTATTACGTTGCGCAATTAATATCGCAGGCAGCAATAGAGATTCATTATTTTATGTGATATAATAACGTTGAATTAGACTTAAATTAGACATTGAATTTCTTCCAGAGCTATAGTAAACAACGTATCGTATAAGATAGTCTTGTAGGTCCCCTCACAAATTTTATCCAATTTCCGTAATTAGATATGTAGCGTTGTACCAGTGAGCGAATGGGAAATGTTCCTACAGAGGTACCTGCAACCCTCATCCGAATTTTAGGCGCCAGTGGAAGGTGAAGTATGGCAGGAGATTGCCCTCGCCCCTTCCTCTCCCCAACCTCACCCTTCCCCTCCTTGCGCCTATGGCTCTGTTGAGGTTTCTCAGAATTACACCAGAAACGACCGAAGACTTTCAAATAAGGGTAATTAGAGTTTCTGTGGGTTCCCCGAAGAATGCTAATGACCCCTATTTGAAGGTCTCGCGACCGCTTCCTTCTGTGGCTCCTTTCACAGAGAGGCATTACGTTAAGAGGAGGCTGGTCCTTGGCTGGTGCTGACACGAATTCACAAAATATCTGAAGGCATTCACACTCAACCTTTTTCATTTACAAAGGTATGTGCCAAGTTTTTCGATAAAGTCGAGGATTTTTTTTTTTTGCTTTTATGGAATCCTGTTTTCTCGAATGAATCGGTTTCTAAATGGCATTTATTAGGGTGGAACGAAAATTCGTTTAGTTTCATCGTAAGCGCCAGAGAACAATGTTACCCCCTACGTCTAATACGCTCGTATATTAGAGTTGTTACAGTTCCCCCTCACATTATCAATGTAAGGCTAATTATGGAATTCGCTAGTGTAGAGGGAGACAGAGAGAATACATAGGATGAAATACTTATCAACTAGTGGCCTATATTGAAGCTTTTTTTACAAGCTGGATTACGCAAGCTGTGTCGTAAGCAGTGACGTATAAAGTACGAGATGATAGTCGCAAAACTAGATATGAGGAATTGCGGAATAACATAATCAAATAATTTCATTTTTAGCCAAAACCGACGTAGATTCATCGTTTATGTATTTTTTCCTGGAGTTTCTGGGTATCTAACAAAACCATTGAAATATCTCACATGGACAAAGGCTGCTTAGTTTTCAATCAATTTATGCGTACATTTGAAATTAATAAGATTTTTCAACAATCACCTTCTATTGTTAAACAACTTTATACGTGAACATACAAAGTTATTTTTGACCTTAGCTAAAATTAATTTTCTATAGTGTCAAAGAAAGATGCAGTTGTTTAAAAATTTGATGTTGCTGATATTGTTGCGAATGGTAAAAAAATTTGGGCCAGCAGGCTAAAAGCCTAATATGTACTGTTGAGGCTGAAAAATAGCTTGAGTTCTTTTGGAAGAGCACCAGACGATGATTCGGGTTGACAAGAAGACTCATTTTGCCTTTTTAAACGTCGACACCAGGAAAAATTGTGAAAGCCAATTATTTAAGAATTATTAGTTTACCTCTGCGTAAGAATTATAGAGTATTGAAGACGTAGTATTACCTTGCCTGGGCGAAAAGAAATCGGTTTCTGTCGTAAAGCGGACGTGATATTACGCGGAGATCGCGAGTCAACGCCTTGTTTTCACGGAGACTGCAATTTTTTGTAAGCACGCTAGCAATCGTCAAAATTTAATTTTCAATGCAGCCAAGATGTGAATAACTTAGCTTTTTACTGACGATGCGATCCTTTGTGAAACTGCGCGGCTGAACATTCTCAAACAATTGACTTTCGTGGCGTATTATTTGGAAAGGCATCTGATTCTCAGAATTTGTCGACAATACGAAATAATATCTCTGGTCGCTTCCCAGTAGGTGGCGTGATCTCGAGAGCGTCTTTGAAAGTAGTTTCAGTGCTTTCAAAGAGTTTCACACAGAAGATGTGTTTCATTTCTGTCAGGAAGCCCGTCCGCGGTTTTTACAGGAATAATAGAAAGGCTTTTACAGACATTCAACGCGGGAAGTTTAATATTCATAGCCTTCGCTGATAATTAGCACCAAGGAAATTTTATAAATGACTGAATTTCAAATACGGCGCCAAATTTGAGTTAATTTTGGCCGCGTATGTGCCAACACGTACAGAGCAAGTGCTCAATCGTTGTGTACCATGGATTGTTTAGCTGTGGCTCGCTGTGGCGAGAAGCCCTGCAAACGCTGTCTTGAGAATTTGACTATTGTAATGGCCCAAAAAACGCAAAATAACGAATCTGCTGAGTCCGGAGAATTGAGAATATATAAAGAAGAATCTTCCTATTGAGCATTTACGTTTTACAAAGAGTTGACCAACAATTCGATAATAAAGAGTTGGTAATACAAAGAGTTGGCACTCTAATAACCTAAAGGCTAAGATGATACTTCTATTGTTAAAAAAAGACGATTTTTTGAATTTAATGGTAGTGATGTCATTGAATAATGATAGTGATGATGAATTTTCTCTACGTTTATAAGTATTTGAGTATCTCTGGTAATTCTCCATCATTCATCAATATATCTAACATCTACTCTGAGTGATACTCTGAGAGGATACTCTGAGAATGATGGAGACATAGTGGAGTGAGAGGCAAGGAAATGGGCGAACCCCGAGAAAACAGGCGAAGCGCTCGCGTTATACACCACAAATTTCAAATTGGATTGGCCGCCGATCGAATCCGAGTCCCAACCGTGGGAGGCAAATGAGCCGGTATTACGCCGTGAGTGTCCAACTCTGATGACGCGACCAAAGAATTAATCTGTCGTGGTCAGGATCTTAGGACTTCACATTCCTAGCTAAGAGTAGATTCACGTGCCGCCACGAAAAAAATAGTGTTTTGACGGCTTTTTCTCTGTTGCCAGACGCGTCAATTGCTATGGTATTTAGTTCCATTGACATAATGTAAGTTACATACAGAGAGGGGACATTATTCTTCTCTTACTGAAAGTGAGATCCAGCGTCAACCTACACATCGGCCGGGGGCATATTCCCTCTCCAGGAATCCCCGACAGCAGCCATTTGCCCGTTATTGATCAGGCAAACCTTCGAAAACTATTGATCAGACCAGCCAGCCGCTAGAATTCTTCTCGACTCAACTTTCTAACTAGTGTGGAAAATCAGCCACCGTCTGTAATTAAATTCAAGGACTCCCAGTTAGAGATGCTGCAGTCGCAACAGCTGTTGCCCTGAGCCGTCTCAGGCGGTTCTCGGTGCGTTCCCGAATCTCGCGGAGCAGGCCTTCCACCGCCGCGTTCTGTCCGGAGGCTGGATCCCGACGCGCGGGCCCCGCTGAGGCTTCGATCGACAGCTGTCGTACGCTGGGTTCTCTCTCCCCCGCTCCGCCCCGCTCCGCCCCGCTCCGCCCCGCTCCGCCCCGCTCCGCCCCGCTCCGCCCCGCTCCGCCCCGCTCCGCCCGCTCCGCCCCGCTCCGCCCCGCTCCGCCCCGCTGCCGCCCCCCCGCTCCGCCCCGCTCCGCCCCGCCCCGCCCCGCCACGCCCCGCCACGTCCCGCCCCGTTCCATGACGCTCCGCCCGTCCCCCCACTCCGCTCTGCTCTGCCTCACGCTGCTCCGCACCGCCCCCTGCGCCCCCGCCGGTCCCGCGCACCGCCGCTTCGCAGTAATCAGAGGAGGACTCCCGTAATCACAGCGGCGGTGGGGCCGTCAAGTGCGGAGACTGACGGTTGCGCCATGACACGCCGCCGCCACGCACCGCCTTTGTGGAAGCCGGGATGCGTAGCCCCGCGACAGGAATGCCGCATTCCCTGCATGATTACTAAAGCAGTCACTTTAGTAGCTGTACCCGTTACACTTATGACTCACTTCACGGAATCGCTTTCATTGAGTGTAGTTCCGTCCAGCCTACTGCCTATAATTCGACATTAATCAATTAGCTGTTCCCTCAAACTAAGAGATATCAGTGTCAAATTACTCCTACAATACCCACGTGACCGTTTTGATTATAAGTCCAGAATGTGATTATTATCAGATCAGTATCATCAGTTTATGAATTAGGTTATAATGTTGAGCTTCATTGCGTGAGCAGGAGCTCGTTTTTAAATTTGTACGAATGCAATAAAGCAACATTATAAAAGAGTTGCACACGCTTTTTTGTATAATAGCATTATACATTTATAAGAAACCGAACTTAAAGTTGCGAAACAACTTTATGTGTGTATTGTGGTCGGCTTTTTCTATTTACCGTTATCAACTCGCGATTCTCTCGTTGCGATTGGCTGAATGGGTAATGACTCAATCATTCATTCCCGAAAATACTAATTTGCCATCATTTGAGACGTAAAATGCCCTTTTATGAACGACTTCTTGCAACAGCAATGGTCGTTTATAATTCTGGAATAAAAAAAGATATTTCAGCTTCAGTTGGTGATTTGTCTAGAGCAAATCCTCCCGCGACTGATCGAATTTTTATACTTTTTACTGTAAAAATGAATTATAGAAAATGAAACAATAGTTTGCCACATTTTATTCACTATGTCGGAACATTCTTTTGCCAAAGGCGTTTTCTTGACACGCAGATTCACCAAATTATTTAGAAATAATATAAACATTTCTTTAGAATAAGACAATTTGAAGCGTTGTTTCTTTTTTAATATTAAACATAAAATATTATTAGCTAACTTAAAATTAAAATAATAATAAATTGACTTATAACACTAAAACTTACATTAATTATCTTAACTATGTCAAGGAAAATTAAAACTTCAAGTTGGCTTATTCTTAAAAATGCTTATTTTGTTTAAAAAAATTGAATCGGACCGTCATGAAAACTGTAGTCAAAGTAACTTGCGACGAAATTAATTATAGTAACTCAAATGCAACAATTTCACGGAACATGGCAGTAAAACAGAGGAAAGGATAGTTAATAACGAAATATTTTGACATTAATTTGTATCTGTCATTCAAATATTCTTACACTTGTTTCTTTTTTACCTTACATTTTTACAGATATTAATATAAATACTGCTACATATTTTCTAAATATTATGTCAAAAATGATTTAATGTTTTGCTATTTAGGTTTAGCCTCAGGCTATGCTTAGCTAAAATATTATTCGCATACTCTCACATAGGGAATTCGCTACTTTTACACAACATAAATACATGGTTTTGTGTCAGATTAAAATTACGAAAAATATCAGTAAGTTCTTCCATAAACCGTCCCATGGTCCAAAATGGCGGGCAACCACACGTGAAGCCAGAAAAGAACTTTGCGTTTAAAACTTATCCGACAAAGAAAAAGAGATAAAATTGCAATGGGAGAGACACAATGCACTCTCGCTCAATTTACACCTAAAAGAATCATGTCTATGTGTTGCACAAAGTGAACAAATAAGCATTTATATTGCATACTGGTCACTATTTAGGAGTGAAAAGAAATTTCGTTCAACACACTGCCCAGATCTCGTTTGGTGGAAAGTGGTGTGACTCATTTGCAGCAGAAGCCTCATATTTAGACATGAAAAGCTGCCGGGTTATTGGAAATGTAACTCTTGTGTCATTAGAGTATTAGTCATAGTCGAACAGTGGGTAGCTTGCTTCGAAGCGTTTCCGTCCGAAGTAAAATTTAATTACAACCTAATAACTACTGCAAGGAACGCCCACGAATATCTTGATCCCCTGCAAGAACAAGAGAAACTCCTTGTTAATCGATTGCTTTACCAACTTGTAAGACCTCATGTGAGTTCAACTCAATCTTGTGCATTAGCCTCGCGATCCTTCATCGGATCATCATCGCTGATTTTCTCTCAGCTTCTTGTTTCACTTCGCGTACTTCACGGTTCGTGTTGCCACGATATTTTCAACACCATAATGCGCAGCCACAATTAATTTTAGTAATTCAATCTTCTCTCCATGGCTCACATTTGAACCTTTCAACTTAAATCTCGTGTTACTATGTACTCATAATTTTTATACAATATATTGAGATATAAATAAATGTATAATAAACTCTCTGAAAAACTTTAGGTTGGTTATTAATATTTTCAAAACCGTGAAGTTTCCTACAGATTTAAGTGATAAAAATGAACATACATATTTATTAATTATTATTATTATTATTATTATTATTATTATTATTATTATTATTATTATTATTATTATTATTAAATTCATTTATGACTACGATACACGTTATCTTCGGAGGCCAACGCATATA
>BLKR01011134.1:0-38161 GCA_011170035.1 Teleogryllus occipitalis
ACTACTGACTAAAAACACTGTACGTCAGTTGCAAACCTTGCGACTATAACTATAGCCCAAATCAAATTATGTTCTTTGTAGAATGACAAATTAGGAAATAACTGATCTTAAATTCCTTGACAACTTTCATCAATTTCCTCTGTCTTAACATATAAAACCATGAAATGTTTGGTGATGACTGCATATGTTAGAATTGAATTTCTGTGAATAGGCTTAGATTAATTGGTATTTTAATGATTTTGTCTACTGACAAAAGTTATCAAATTTTAGGGGTATAAAACAAATCCAAGCATTTTAAAGCAACGTTGGATCTTTTGAGTTAGTAATGGAAATATATAGTTACGTATGATTTTCAGTGTTAATTTATTTTGCGCAATACGTGGCAATTTATTTTGCGATTTGGAAAGGTTGCGACAGGACGCCGATAGACCGAAAAGCGCAATCCTACTAACTACTCGCATAGAAAATTACTTTTACAATGGGTATCACACTCTAATTTTAGTAATCAGCCTTACTGTCATTTTATTTTAATCCAAGTAAAAAAATAACTAAAATATCTCTCCTGTTTTATTCAGTAGGAGAAGTGACCTTTTATATAGTAAGGTTTGTATCAACGTGAATGCAAAGACATTCACATAATTAAATTCGTTCTGCCAAAAAAACCTTTACTGAATTTTTAAAAGTCTATTTTAATTTGAATCGACGTACCGACCATCAAGTCAGGAATGCCATGAAAGGTATATTCATTAAACCAAATAAATTAGTGTTTTATCGTACGCTTTGTGTACTCTCGTTCATTTCTTCGTGAAATTGCAACAACAAACTAGATATCTTACATTTTCGTTAACATTATTTCGCAAGACCATTAATCAAAAAACGTAGAATAGTTAATTCACTGCAAGTCAACAAGTTCACATTTTTCACAGTCCTCTAACAGCTAGAACTGTCTTTTGACTATTCACTCACGTGCAGGTACGGCCTTTTCGTGTTCTCTATTTGAAAAATGACAGGCTCTTTTTTCTCCGCTCTGGGCAGACAGCCGCACGCTGCGCTGGAAATAACGAATCGACGAGTGTCATGTCGATGAAGAAACGGCGCAGTCGACGGATTTCCTCCTTTCCGGTAGAAAGCTCGTTTTAGTTTTACTTTCAGGTATATACGACGTTATTGTAAATTGTCTTCTTTAAAAAGAATATTATGAGAGTAATTTGGAACACTTCGTTTTGTAAATATTATTATTTCAACTTCCATTTGGACTAGGTATTAAAATTAAATAACTTACGTCAAAAATGTATAATTATTGTTCATAATTTAATGTTATAATAAATGTGAAATTGTGTATAACATGCGATTTTTACCTGTAATTATGTTTAACAACTTAACTTACAAAACCTCGAACAAGAATGAATATTTTTCAAGTAAATAAATGTAGAATTTTGTTCATTTCTATTTAATTTCACTTAATGAATTTCGTATTGTTGAAAAAATATTTGTATGAAATTTTTAATTGAAATGTTTTTAATATATCACAACACAGATAAAGTCATAAATATATTTATTTTCATTTCTTAGTCAATTCCATAAAAGTAATTAAAATTTACGAATCTAATGAATTTACAAAAAGCAAAATGTTTCATCTTTTGGACATGGGTACTTAAATTATAATATATTAAGTGACTTGTGTATTTGAACTCAATGGTACATCAGTCAAGTGACGTTAAAAGCATTTACCTGCTGTCTATAATAAGCATTAAGACAATGTAGATTATTATAGAATGAGAAGTGTAGTCTAGAAGAAAATATATTTTAAAAATATGGCAAGCTGACTTTGAAGCTTTTGGCGTAAGAACAGTGTTGAACATATCAATGTAAACATTGGTAGTAAAATAAATAAACTGATGTGATAGTAATGTAATAATTTGAAGAAAGATTTTATTGTGCGTTTTCCTTTCGATGTTTTAGTATATGGTGCGGTGTGACGATGTAAAAGCTCAGTTCTTAGATTGAAAAGACCAGAAAGCGTGCTAACCACACGTTCCTCGTAACCCATGGCCCCAAGACAGGGACGCCACTAACTGGTTCAGGCTTTGTCAGAGTCTATTGCGCTAAAGTACATACTTACATTATTTCTAAACGTACTGGTCGTAAAATATACTATTATCCATTATAATATTTTTTGAAAAACATGATGCAAAACTTCATGCTCACTCGTATTGGAAAATATTTCAGACGATGATGAATGGTTTGATGTGGAGGATGACGAGCTAGCGGACGATGAGGAATATAAAGTTGACGAGGACCATGAAGATAACGGCGAAGACGCCTGAGAAAACAGGGAACTGTTTTCCACCGTGATGTTAATAACTAAAAATGTCTGAATAGAGTAATTAAAGAAACAGCGATGAATAAACAAAAATCAGAAAATGGTAAAAATTACTGCAACTCGTCTGCGACAAAAGGGCCTTCAAGAACAAATGATCACATGGATAATGAGACAAATAATGAGCGAATAACAGTCGTTGGCACCGTTTGCGAAGTATCCTATCGCACGGGATGGATACACGAAGAATTCAGATCCGAAGATTACAAACTTACAAAAAAAGAATAGAGGATTTGCAAGTATCTACAGATGACAAAAAACTTTTCTTGGTATCTTTTCTTGCCACACTCTTTTTCTTACGTTTTCCTCGCCCCTTACCTACACATACACACACATACACTTACAAGCACACCTCTGCCACAAATTTTGGGAGACTAGACGATATCTTAGGGCTTGTTGCAACTAAGGCAGTGATCCGTTGGTGAGAGATACCTGGTTGGGAAAAACCCTAGCCAAAACGTAGATCGATGCTCGGTCTCACCATTTAGGTAGGTAAGATCACCGCCACCTCCCGCGGTAAAAAACAAACATGCACTACACTTCAGGGCATAATGTCCCTAGCAGTTGACTCACCCAGCAACACGAAATATTCAGTTTCTCAACAATCAGATGTAAATATATATGTAACTTTCTGCAATGTGTGTAACCTCCTGCAATGTGTGTAACTTCATTAAAATTCAATCTCCCACAACATGTTTAGTGCAAAAATTGATCATCTTCGACCTGGAGTTTTGTAAAATGTATTCCGGGTCCCCTGTGTATTATTTGATGGCTCTGGGGCAAGTTATTCTGCCACGGGGGAGCTCTGTATCTTTTCGACGATGCGTTTCAAGCCCCTAGAGGGGCAGCTCTAACTTTTCCAGTCAACTGAAGCCCACGGTTGTTTTTTTGTTTTTGGAAGGAAAACAGGAAGGAGGTTTGTTCTTTTGGTCTCGTAGGGGGATTATTTACTGCATCTCTCGCTTGCATGGCCCACATTTGAACGTACTTCGGGGTTAAGGACTGCCTTGGGACACGGTCTTGAGAAGTTTTTGGAAGCAAAAACAGCAATGCAAAGTATGCGCATGAAATAAAGTTAAAACATTTTAATTACGTAATATTTTTTATTAACACTAATTTTATGAATAGTTTAATGTATCAAATAAAAATAATCAAAATTCCCACGTAACAATAAATACTTCTTTGGATCTTCTCAACAGTAATCCCGCATCATAATTCTCAGCACGTGAATTACCCTTTAGATCAAATTCAAAAATACACCCAGGAAGTACCATACAAACGAAGGCAAAGGGAAATCACCACCAAAGAGGGCTCAGTGCATCAACTGATGTCACTGCACAAACCTAGGACCGGGAGGTCCTAGGTTCGAGTCCTGACGACGGCAGGATTTTCGACACTATATTTTCAGCTAGGTCGAATTCAGTCGATGTCTGGAGGAGAATTCTAGAGGACGGCTGCTCTGATCGGCAGTTTTCCGTGGTTTCTCCGATCAACACCTGGCGAATGCCGGAGAAGTACCCTACCAAACGGACCGCGCGCGATCTGTTCTTCCTCTTCCCTGTCCTATCCTCTCCCCTTACACATACACTTACACTAACATGCCCTACACTACGACATATTCCGGGAGATCGATCGGGAGCTTAGAGCTTGTTTCGGCTGGGGCGGTGCCGCTGGTGGGAGAGTCCTGATTAGGGGCAAACCCCACTAGCCGACGGTAGATCGGCGCCGGATCTCACCATCCAGTGAAGGAAGATCACCGCCATCTCCGGAGAAAAACTTGCACAACACTAACGGGACTAATGACCATAGCAGTTGACGTGTCCGGAAACACCAATCAATCAAACCAAAGAGGAAGGCACTAAGGTGCAGCATACTCCCTCCCTACGCTCTCCTAACAGAGATCTGAAGTTATCGTCCTAGTATTCGCATCAAAATTACACCACAAATCGAACTAAAGCAGTGTATGTCTATAAAACTTTTTCACCTAAACCAATATTATTGATTTGCTAGCATCATTAGGCTATTTGCTTAACTACGCTCCGTGAACTCATGGAAATTAAGTTTTCTGTGAACCTCAATTACCAATGACGCCGAACCCCAAATCGAAGGGAAAAAGGCAATGACTGAATGCGACGTTATGAGATGAGACAAAATTGAACGGACGATTACTCCATATAGTGCGAGTATATAGTATTCTCTAAGCCAAAAATGTGTCTGACAGTAGATGATGTGACAAAGACGCAACATTAAGACACAGATTGACAGCACAGAATGCTACAGAATGACACAGATTTTCTCGTACTAGTTTTCTAATTTTTTGGATCTGGGCTAGTTTTACGATTTCACCTCACACATTTTCGTAGCTGCCATGTATTGTCGCCCAAAGTAGTACATTTTTTCTCATTTTTTCAATTTTCGATCCCTCCACGAAAGAATTGATATATAACAAAGAATATTACAGAGGAATAAAACCACGTCATATATGGAAAGTTTCGTTTAACAAACGACGTTTTAGACGCAAGCACTTCCTGTAAAGAACTCGCGGATGCAAAACATATTTTAAAAATTAAAAACTAATGAGCTCTGAATCAATTCAATGCATATACGACTTATTTTACTTGACGAGATTTAGAGCGCACACACATACTTATTCGCTTCTTTCTCATCTAGAAGCAAAAGACGGTATCAATTGAGCCACAAAACAGGTGACTAGTCTTAAGATCAGAGGCTTCAACATCACCTTCAAGATTTTTTACCTACAGAAAATCTACAACACAGGACTGTCGGCTTTACATCCCCTCCAAAGGGGGGCTTACATAAGGATTATCCTGTAATACTGTATGGTATCGATCAGATTTTAACTCGTAAACATGAGTACAACAGTCTTATATGCTAACCATTACATCACCAAAGTGGCCCTACAGGATTTCCACAACCTCCTTATAAATGTCCTCAGAGTTCTCACAGACTCCTTATCAAGGCGCAAGTAGTGGCGCTAAAACATCGCGTACTTTCACGCAATATTCCGTGAAAAAATAATCAAATTTTCGAAAAATTGTACATGACCTTACTTCAAAATCTATCTGTAAGGAACAAATTTCGTTAAGGAAAAATCTCTTCATAATTGTAGTTGTAGGAAGACGCCGAAAATACTTTGAAATTTTGCAATTTTAAAAAAATTATTGTTTTCATGGAAAATGAGACCTGCTTTATTCTTTAAACGTCCTTAACACTATCGGATAACAAGTTTTAGTGAAAAATTTAAGCCAATTTTTTTGAAAATTTTGAAAATGTCCCAGAAGCTTCATGTAAAGTACCACCGAAAAATATCGGTTTCAAATTGAAGGGGCCGTGACATCAGCCAGGTCGATAGGGGAATGTCAATTTCGGAGAAAGTCGGCAGAACGGTTTAACAGCTAGCATTGTTCACAGACGTACGGACGGACGGACGGACGCACGGACGGACACACGGACGGACGGACGGACGGACGGACGGACGCACGGGCGGACGGACGGACGGACGGACGGACGGACGGACGGACGGACGAACAGACGGACGGACGCACGCACGGACGGGCGGACGGACGGACGGACGGACGGACGGACGGACGCACGGACGGATGGACGGACGGACGGACGAACAGACGGACGGACGAACAGACGGACGGACGAACGGACAGTCAGACAGACAGACAGACACGCGTTTTGCCGTCATCCGATTTTTCGGTATCGAGGACCCACAAAGCAAGGATTCTGGACACCGCGTATCGGAAAATTTTTCTAAATTTAGCAACTAGATTTATCCACTTCTTCGTTACCAGGCACTGCAACAAGAGTTTTTCTTTTGAAAATTTGTCGTTTCTTTGCGCGGCATTACATAATTTATCTTTACTACGTACCAAGAAAGTAACAAGTGGCAGTGCTCGTGTCCTCTCTCTCCCTCTCCTTCCCTTCTCATTCCACTGCAGCGCCATCCCCTCCCCCTGCCCCCTTCGCGGCGGCTGAGGAAGACGTATGGCCAGGTGGCGGCGACCCCCGGGGCAGTTTATCGCTCGCTCCTCCTCATCGATCTTCATCGAGAGGTCGAAACCTGGCGCTGGAGTCATACACCCGCCACCAGCATTTTCACTGCCTGCGCCGCCATCTTGTATTCCCGCTATGAGCTCGGCCATTACTTCAACATTTTTTTAAAATGACACTGTTACAATTACAATGTCAGAGAAAATAAGTTGTTAATGAAACAAGGTCCGACTTAGTTACAAGTATAACACAACCATGGTAGAATTAGTGAACAAATAGATACTGAAAAAAAACTATATATTGGTAGGAAGACAATTGAATAATGAGTTAACGAAAGTTTGATACCCTTGTTTTCGAAATGCTTAAAATACTTTGTTGTAAATTTATCACTTCAAAGGGTTGACTTGCCGTGTTTGAAGGGTCAAATTTAGTTGCTGCGGCGCCCTCAAGCATGAAATCGTGAGAGATCCTTCTTCTTTTATTGATTTACAAATGAACTTGTTAGTTTGTGCAGCGGTCTATTTGATTAACTATTATTTTATAAATACATGCAGATTAATATTTTCTTTGAATATTTTATGTATTTTTGAAGTCACAGGTTCCCTCCTTGTTGAGTGCTCCTATGAAGCTGCTTATTTTCCCTTACGGCTCTACTCGAGTGAATTTGACCCCAGTAATGTGACGTGTTTTATGGGCCTATAGACACAATAGCAGAATAGTAATATAAAAGTATCTGACTTTATATACATGTACGGAATCTTCGTTTTCTGTGTTACATTCTGAGAGTTGGTTTTGTATTTGGTGTTTCTTTCCTTGCGTAAAACCGTAAATCACAAAAAACTCACTCATAAGCACTAGAAAATGCATTCATTCACCGGCATACAGACGTTAGAATATCACTTTAGGTGTAAAACAAATGGGCGGGTGTGAAATTTAAATGTAGTAAATATGGCCTATCATTAGGACGCAAACACTGCGATGTTTCTCGTATTTTCTAAACGTTTTCCTTATAATTAAATTAATTTAAGTCTAATAGTGATACTTTTCAAATAACATTATATAGAGAGTATTCGAGAGACTAATCTTCCGTTCAGTTTTAAACAGCAACTAGCTTTCAATTCACTTCATTGTTTTCTCTTACCCCACGTAAATTAATATTTCAAAAAAAACCTTTTCGACAATTCTCCTCTATCATTATGAGTATCTTACAATTTTCGCATTACTACTGTGCATCTTTAACTCTATAGAAACTTCGCGACGGTCCATGAGGCAATGTAGTATATGATAGTAAATTTCTTAACGTCGCCGTACTATAAATGCGTACAATCAGTCAGATATTTGCTCTTTGTTTACAACTAGAGTTTTTGCAGTGTCCCATGCAGGACTTAAAGCTTGTAAATTATATTTTGGTGCGCCTGAATGACCTTTCCTGCCATAAAAAGGCTGTTGTTGGGGCGTTCTTCGCCTGAGGCTGAAGGGTTGGGCAGAGAGAGGTGGGATCCCTGCGCCCGCACGCACGGCAGATAAGGCAGCTGCTGCATCGTAAGCGGCAGATGGCGCCGTAGGTGTTTATATCTCGCTCGTATCGTTCGCAACCGCTCGTACGCTGCCCCTCTGCCGCTCCGCCTCACCCGACTTCACCCCGACTACCCGCGCCCCACCGCGCCACTGTCACCCTCGCCCCGCACCGCCTCGTCTGGCTTCACCCCATTTCGCCCCGCCCTCTTCTCCTCACTTCGCCCCACTCCGCCCTCTCCATACACTTTTCGATCACCCTCGCCCCGCCCATCCTCCTGCTCGCCTGGTCTCACCTCGCTCACCCTTGCCCAGCTCCACCCGTCGCCTCACCTCGCTCACCCTCGCCACTTCTAGCTTCACCTCGTGCTGCCTCTCTCTCCATCTCGCTTCGCCACGCTCTGCCCGCCTCCCTCCTCCAAGCTCATACACACCCTGTCTCGCCCCGCCCCGCCCCCCTCACTCACTCTCGCCACGCCTCACCTCGCCTGGCCACTCCCCACCCACCACGCCTCGCCTCGATCACCATCGCCAAGTCTCTCTTCGCCACGACCCGCCTCGTTCCGCCTCGCCCCACCCCCGCGTCACCTCGTCCACCTCTTCCGTCCTCGCTCACTCTCGCTTCCTCAACCCCACCCGCCCGCCCCTCCCCCTCACGCCACGCCTAGCTCCGCGTCTCCTCGCTTCGCCCAGCCTCATCTCGTCCCGCCCCGTCTCCCTTCTCTTCACTCACCCTCTCGCCAAACCCGGCCTGCTCCTCCTCTCTTACCCTCGCCATGCCTGGCTTAGCGTCACCCCGCACCCGTCGCCTAGCTCCGCCGAACCTCACTTCACCCTGCCTTACTTGCTCTGCCTCGCCTTGCCTCGCTGGCTGTGCTAGGTTTCGGGTCCCGAAGCTGGTAGGTTTTTCGGCCTTAAATAGATATTCGACGAATTCAGCAGCTGTCTGGAGGAGAATACCAGAGGTAGTTTTTCGTGGTTTCTCCGTTCAACACCAGCCGACTGCCCAAGCAATAGCCTCATAAATGGGTCAAGAGCAGTGCGCTATATATTCTTGCTTTTCCTTACCCTATTCTCACTCCTTACATTTAGATTCACATGCACTACACTACCGTAGATGTCGGGGGACCAGACAGGAATTTAGAGCGTATCTCGGATGGGATGGTGTCCTTCAGAGGGAAATACATGGATGTGAAACCCCAGAAGCAGATGTGCAGATCGGAACAGGATCTCATCAACTGCTTACATGACTAATGACCTTAATGTTTCTCGCACTGGGTAACACGAAATATTGCTCTCGCCTCTCCTTACTCCGCCTCGCTCCACTTCGCCCCCTCGCCTCGCCACGCCTCGCCCCAACCCACCAGGACCCTCATGCTCCATCTCCCTTTCCCCACCACGCCCACTCCTTGCCTTCAGTTTAGGCCTATTTATTTATTTATTTATTTATTTAGTTAGTTTATGTACAGTTTCTATCTCTTTTTTTTGCTTTGTCAAATCATTTGGTACTCCAAAGTGATAATTACCTTCAATGAATATTTATAACTCCTAAAGAAAAATGTCATCGAAAACATTCTAATAATTCATTAGCAATTAGGTTTCCGAGAAGTACAAATTTGATCGTCTCTTTATACAATTAATTCCAAAACAAGGGAATCTCTTGGGGGTGGTATAGTGCAATTGAAAGCATTAGGAAAGTTGGCCACGAAAAAATCTTGCGCGATTTCAGTACTCTCTCTACGCATTGTCAGTGAGAAAACAAATCAATGCATAAGTTTATTGATAACCCGTAAAAGCAAACTAGAGTAGTTGAAAACATGATTACAGGTGCAAATGCTTCAGAAGCGATTCAGAACGGTGTAGGGTCCTCGAGAAGAGAACTTACCGATGCGAGTCCGGGGGAGTTGAGGATTCCCTGAATCGAGGCTCCCGGAAAATCTGAAAAGCGCCCAGACCGATGATTCTGCGGAGAAAGTTGTTGTGAATAGCGACCAAAGTTCTGATATTAAATTTCTCTGTAGCTTTGCGAATAAGGGAGGGCTTTGGAGCGAGACAAGATATGCGACGTTGAGGGTCGCAGTTTGAGCTCGGGATCGGTCTTCGAGGCTTGTGATGGACGAAGTTTCTCAACTTCCAGGAGAGCAATCTTAGTAGTCTTCAATGTATGAATATTGCTCACCATTTTGAAACAAGTTGAAGCGCCATGTCATAACGGTTCAAGGAACATTTGTTGTGTAATAATGTGAGATACTATTTCTTGTACTTGTTACTTTTATATGAACAAGTAAGCAGGTTACATTGGGTCACTTTGCGAATAAGAAATGTTTTTTAAAAACATTTAATTTGAATTCTGTGACCAACGTTCCTCCAATCCAACCACTTACTATACAACCACAAACTATACTCTATATTATAGTATTAATAGCTGCAGCTATAGCCAGTAGTCTTTAGTCCGTATGTCGTGTCAGAAATCATATGTCATGTAACATTTCCCCTCTCAGATTCGCCCCTACGTCACTACCCGGTGGTCAGAATTGAGAAGGAATTGGGACAGTGTTACGGTTTAGGACATTTCCCAGGGGTTGTACTAAGCAGGCAAACGCGTTTTGTCTGAACATATTCCACACGAGATTGTCCAGGAATCAATCCTGAACCTCCTTGTTGAAAAGCAAGCGACTTAGCCCTGAGCCAAGAGCTACCTGAATAATCTCAAGAAATTTTGTTGTATGTTCTGTTATTATTTGTATACATTCTGGTATTATTAAATTTTTTATATGTTAATTGTTATGTATTCTGTTAAATTTTGCAATAAATACATAAATTAATAATTTAGAAAAGTAAATATAAGGAATGGGAGAATAGTTATATTGGGATATTTCATCTTATTCGAAAATGATAGAGAGCGTAACGTGATTATTATATATTATTAAAATAGCAGGAACATTTTGCTTCACACCCCTCAATTATGTATCTTTCAAGAGACCACATATGCAATCTTTTCCACTATATTTAAATATGGTGGTGAGATGTTGTCGGACGATAACACGAACAAATTAATATTGCATCTACACCAACATTTTTGTTTAAAAAAATCAAAACCTTTCGTTGACACCCATTATAATTATCATTTGATGACAGATTTGATTTTGCCAAGAAACAGGATTATTCGAATAAAGTTCATTAAAAACCTGTAACAACAAACTTGAATCTTAATGTGTAACAGCACATTGGCTGTTAAATCAAGGCCTTTCATATACTACTGTGACATTTGCGTATCCCACACTGCATAGAGTGAGTGGGTGTAAGAGATTTAAGTTAACTCAGTGATAAATAAACTTATTAACAATTACTACATTGTTATTAATTACGTTGTATAATGCCAAAGTGCAACGAATAAACCCGGTAAACTGAATATCCATGGGCATACACCTCTGGAGAATGCTGTAAATATGTTTTAGAGCAATCCATTATTAGCATTGTAACGTGCCTTGTTAATATTATCGTGTATTTTGGTCGCTGCCAAACCTTAGAAACAAAATGACATGAGCTACGCTATCAGCGGTGTAAACACGTCCTCTGAACATTTTTATCATTAATGAACTGAAATTGTATGTGGTAAGTAATTGTATGTGCTAGCTTTCTGTGAGGAGGTCCCATGTTGGATTCCTGGACGGAGCAAAAATGAAGCTATAGCTTTCAAATACAAATGTTTTCAGTTTCTGTAGCTGTGTGACAAAAGAAAGAGTTCAGGCAGGACAAGTGAGCTAAGTATGTTGTTGAACATACGTCATACTTAAATTTATCCCTTTCCTTCAGAGGTAGATAATGAATAAAAACGAAGCCCATGCCTGGAAACATAGTTAGCTGGAAAAAGTCGGATTAATCTGTCCATCAAAAGCCATGTATATACATACCTGGAAATATACTCAGTAGTAGGATAGTATTTTTCTTATTATTGAATTATTGAATGAATATTCTTATTATTATTGTAGAAACTTATTATTGCCTCATCTGCTCAATTTCACGCTAGTAGACAATTGTTTTCCTTAAATCACCTTCTCTGTCATGAGTCCTGAGACTGCAATGGTCCATTCAGACACCTTGTGCTTCGCTAGGGAGTCGCCAAATAGTGTCATCGGAACGGGGCGTTAGCGTACCACACGTGGCAGTTGTGTGGTGGTGGGCGGGGTGGAGAAGGGAAGGGGCGTCCTGACAGCCGACGACCAACGCCCGCATCAGTGTTAATTAACGGCTCCCGCGGTTAATTAGCGGCTCATTGATACTTTCGGACGCCTCATTAGCGGCGGGTCAGCGAGTGGCGGGGCGACTTCTGGGTCAACGCAGCGCCCCACACTCCCCCTCCTCTTTTCCCGACTGGGCGCCCACTGCCCCTCCGCCTCAACACTGGTCTCGTCTCGGATCCAAACTCGTCTTTATTCACCTATCCCTCCGCCACCGCCTCTACCTATGCACACACCTCCGTTTCTCTTCACGTCTGATCTTCTCTTCTCCCTCCTCTTCCTATTTGTTCACTTTCTCCTCTTCCTCCTCGCCCTCCTGCTTGTTCACTTTCTACTCTTCCTCCTCCTGCTCGTTTACTTACGCCTCTTCCTCTTTCTCCTGCTCGATCACTTTTTCGTCTTCCTCCTCTTCATTCTCTTCTTCCCACTCGTTTATTTTCTCCTCTTCATTCTTTTATTCCTACTCGTTCACTTTCTCCTTTTCATCATCCTTTTCCTGTTCGATCACTTTTTCCTCTTCATCCTCCACTTCCTGCTCGTTCACCTTCTCCTCTTCTTCATCTTCCTCCTCCTCCTCCTGCTCGTTTACTTTCTCCATTTCATACTCCTCTTTCTGCTCCTTTTCATCTCTCTCAACCTGATATCCCACCCACCTACGTCACAGCAACTCTATTTCTACTGGTTAAGTTCAGCTCATTAATGCTGCGAGTCTGACTCGGACTTTTAACAGAGGTAGATACCATATTTGAAACTAGATACAGAACTAGGTGAAGTTCAGTCGCTGGCTGGAGGAGAATTCTAGTGGCCGACTTCTCTGACTGGTAGTTTCTCGTAACTTTTCCGATCAATACCAGGCAAATGACTGATCAGCATTCTAACGAACTGGCCACCGGTATTTTCTTTCTTTTCTTCGTCCTATGAACATCTTTCTCTGTCTGTCTCCCTCTCTCTCTCTCTCTTACATACACAGACTTTCACGCTATTCACTGCCACATATTTCGGAAGATTTGGAGCTTGTTCCTACCGGAGCAACATGCCTTCACAGCCTTCCTATGCAACTTCACACATGTCTTCTTGCTTGCTTTTGGATGCTTGATTGCTTGTTTGCACCTTTACTACCCACATCATCCTTTTCTATTTCCCGGACTCCATCATTTCATACTCTTACTTCTCTTCATGTCATTCATCGTCTCCTTCGTCTTTTGTGATATTGTCCTCTTAAACTTTGGTATATTGTCTTCTTGCTTACTTTTACTCTGTCTCTCTCTCTCGCTCTCGCTCCCTCTCTCTTTCTCTGTCTCTCTCTATCTATCTATCTCTCACACAGACACACACACTCTCAATATCTCATACTTTGCCTTTGCTAATTCTCTTCTTCTTCTCTCGGTCTTCTTACTTCTTCTCTCAGTCCTTGTTTTCACTGCCAATTTCACCAATATCGTTTTTTCCATAATATATTTCATACAGGAAATATCATGCCGTTTTCCCTTTCTTCTACCTTTCCTTGAACTTACTAATAATATTTTGTCCTATATACATCTTGACTGTAGATTTTTGAGTCATAATGTAATAAAATTTATTCTACCTAACTGTATTCATTTAATGATGTGCTTGAGTTTTTCCAGGCCTACTGTCGTCCGTCAGTCGCAACCGTACTCCCCTTTCATTCTATTCAGTATTCACCGTGCGCTCCCCGATCGCATCTCCGGGCTCTGCTTTCAGCTCCACCGCTCCGTGCACTCGACCGCTCGCTCACCTCCGATGTGCACCGAAGCGAACGCGGCCACTTGGCCTCCGCTTCCGGTATCGCCCCGCCCCCTCCCGGCCACCGCGCTCCGCGCCCCCCGCCGCGCCTCTTCCGCTCTCCACGGGGCAAGAAGCGCCCCGCCCCTCCCGGCCCAACGCACTCTACCCGCCGTCCCCGCTCTGCTGGATCTCCTCTCCCTCCCTGCCTCACGCCCTCACCCTCCCGACCACTGCACCCCCGAACCTCCCGCCGCACCTCTTCAACTCTCCTCTGGACAAGAAGCGTCCCGCCCCTCCCCCTTCACCTCCATGGCCGTTTCCGCCTGCCACACTCTACCCGCTGTCCCCGCTCTGCCGGATCGCCTCTCCCTTCCCGCCTGTCGCACTCCCCCCTCTCCTCCACTGCACTCCACGCCCACCTCGCCCGTCTCCACTGCTCACACCAGGGCAGGAAGCTTCCCTTCATCTTCCATTTCGCCCCCACTGTCCTCTCCTGCCCTCCACATCCTTCCCGCTCTCGTCTTCCGTCCCGCCTGCTGTCCACCTCCCTTTGGGCCACAGCACTCCAGCCCGCCTCTCCCCGCCTCCACAGGACAGGAAGACGGGACAAGCGTCTCATCTACTTTGTCTCCTCTACCCCGCTTCCCCGCCTTCTACATCCTCATCGCCCTCACCGCTCTTCCTGCCTTACCGGCTCTTCTCTCGCTTCCTGATGCCACCCACCCCGTCCTGTCCATCTTCCCCGCACTTCGCGTTCTATCCACCCACGGCCTCACCTCCCTTCACGCTTCCCACCATCCTCAACAACCACGTCCTCCCCTCCTTTGTGACAACACCCTTCTCTCTCACCATCCTCCCTTTCCCTGCCCACCCCATTCTCCTTCCTCGTCTCTCCCTCGCCCTTCTTAAGTCATCAGACAAGAAGCGTCTTCGCTTATAACAAACGCATTGACCGCACCACACAATACACCACCCTAACTATGCAGGAACCATTTTCAAAAATAACCAATTTGAAATTATTTCTTTTCTTATTCGGTTCATCGTGATTGTTATATGTCGCATATATTTGTCAATAGGAACAAATAAATGTCACGCCACATATGATGGAACTTGAAAAACGCACACCACATATATTCAAAATTTATTGAGAAATATTGTTTATGTATTTAAGTAGTATTTAAGTAGCAACATAAGTAGTATAATTAATTTTCACTTCAAATATAATACAAAATTACCTCTTAGTTTTACATTTTGTTTGAAACAGCGTATATCGAGAGTCACCTGGAAAACACTCAATGATCTCGTCCCAGATTCTTGAGATTCAGTAACTCATTTAACAGAGTTAAAATGAAGAGTGCATTAATACTTTCAATTCATCTCTTTGGCAAACTAGATTTTCCAGTTTCTTCGGAATCAAAACATATACACAATGGAACAAAAATAAACGAAAAACCTCTTAATCAAAACAAACAACTTTTGATAATAAAAAGGGTGCGTTTCGACCACGCACATCAAAAAACCAGTCTTTACTTTTACTTTACTCCTTCAAACTCACGTTCCCTTCAGTCACAGTCGTTTTCTGTTCGTTCCCCCACTCCTTGTGCCGTGTCACCTGGAACACTTTCCCATGGCGCGCGCTTGCATTCTCGTCTCCCATCATCCGCACCGCACCTGCCCTCGCCAGAGCAGAATCTCATCACCCCCGCGCTGGGGCAGTCGCTGTGACATCTGCGCCCCACCTGCGACGCGACTCCGGGCCCTGCACCTCACGGGCTCACGCACACACACACACACACACACACACACACACACACACACACACACCTACTCTGATACACCCACCGCTCACACAGCCCGTTCAGCCCCCGCCCGCCCACGCAAGCCACGTCGCCCACGCCACCCCTTCCCGTCTCCATCGTCCCTCGCCGTCCCCCGCTGCACCCCGCCACCGCCACAGGTTCACCCAACTCGCCGATGCCGCCCCCTCCCGTTTCCATCATCCTCCGACGCCCACCTTCTAACGCCGCCGACTACGCCATCCACGTCGTCCACGCCGCTCCCACCGTCTCCATCACCCTCCCGCCCCACTGCCACCCTTTGCTCCCTGCCGCTTGCAGCGTTTGCTGATGTCTACCAGTAGTTCTAACAAACGCGCCACGGACGTTTGCTGGAGTCAGTCCACGCAGTCGCTCCGTCCACTTTCTTGTATCCTCGCCCATTACTTACACACACGCACACGTACTTTTACACTTACATGCACTACACCACCACACATGTCCGCAGCTTAGAGCTTGTCCAGCTGATGCGGTGCAATAGTGGGGGAAATAACTGTATGGGGAATAGCCCGACCCGAAGGTCGGTGCCAAATCTCGTCTTCTAGGTGGAGTACCACCCGTGATAAACAAACATGTACTATACAAATAGGAAATATAAACATGGCAGTTGATGCGGCCGGAAACACGAAATAATCAATAATTCCAAGCACTGTTCCTTCCTCGCCTTGGTGCAACTTCCATATTTCCGTCCTCCTCCATCGACCCCGCAACTGCACTGACCCACACCGCCGCCTCTAGCCAGCCTCCACGTTTTCACCATTTCTCTGCTTTTGTCTCATTTCTCCATTCTTACTCCATCCTTGCCCCAGCCCCCGCCGGCCGTCCCCGTCTCTCTCTGACGCCCCCACAAACCCCAACTCCGAGGCTCCTCCTGACCTCAACATCATTCTTCCGCCACTGTCCCATTTCACCATCCCAACTCCATTCCCCCCCCCGCCTTGGTCCTGACCCCGTCCTTCCCGCCTCCTCCAGTCCTCCACCATCAATTAACCCACCACGCCCTACTCTCAATACTCACCATACCGATGATTTAATCGCATTTAGCCTTCACCTTTTCCCTTCATCCGCCTCTGCCTGCGCGCCTGCCTTCGACCCCGTTACTCTGCGAACATCCACTCTCCTCCCCCTTCTCTCCGGCGTTAACTCCTGCCATCCCTCTGCTTTTGCCGCATTTCGCCATCCCCTCTCCGTTCGTCTCTGCCTCCACCCCCACCTTGTTCCAGCCTCTCTCTCGCCCATCTCATTCTCCATCACCACCCGCAACCTCCACTGATCCACCTCCGACCTCAACACACTCGCCGCCCCGCTGCCTTCATCGCGTCTCCAACCGCTGCCGCCTCCGCCCACGCCATCGACCTCGCCGCCACCGGCGCCTCCACTGTCACGCCTCCCCTCCCCTCCCCTCCCCTCCACTGCCCCCCGCGGCCTAACTCTCTCGCTGCTCTCGTCGCATCCCGCCCCGCCCCGCCCCGCCCCCTGTCCACCGCCGCCTATCGATTGGCGGCAGGTGCTCCTCCCGGCCACAGCCAGTGGCGGCGCCCCCTGCGACTCCCCGCTCGCCACTCGCACCCACGCACTGCAGCGCGCACTTCTCACGCACCTATATCACCACCACCAATAATAATAATAATAATAATAATAATAATAATAATAAAATGCGATCAAAACGTCGTAACCAAGGAGGCAGAGAAATGTCTTCAATGCAAGTTTGGAAGTCGAGAGCAGCTGAATGAGGGAGAGGTATAAGCACAGGTCATCCCGATTGTTAACTGAGCACTGAGATTTGTTCCACAAAATTTGTGTAAGAACTTGGCTTAACTCACAGGTTCAACTTGGCTTAACTCACAGGTCAATCAAAAGACTGAGAAGAATTCTTTGCATTATTGCGAACAGTGCACATTTTGTGCAAAGTATTGTAGAAGTACCGATCGTTCCTAGATCTGCTCCTTATGAAGGTGGTTACAACCAGTTGTAGATTTTATAACCAACCCAGTAGATTTCATAACGTTTTTAGTTGTGAATTAGAGGATTATTATTATTATTATTAATAATAATAATAATAATAATAATAATAATAATAACAATAATAATAATAATAATAATAATAATAATAATAATAATACTGTATTTTGCATTCTAGGGTCTGATTAATCCGACGTTTGCCGCTAGAGGTGATCTCTGGTCTGGTTCACGTTTATTTATTTACTTATTTATTATTCAGTCCTGGGAGTAGGAGAGTCAGGTGGCGAGGATGACGTATTCTCATCTCTCGCATCTTAATTCAGCCTGCTTGAGCTGTTTTCTCACACAGCTATAGAAACTAAGACGATTTGTTTTAGAAAGCTACAGTTCTATTTTTGTTTCGGCCGGGAATCGAAACCGGGCCAGCCTCACAGGAAGCCTAGCACTCTGAACCAGATCAGGCGCTTAAAATGAATGAGTTTCGCTTTTGACAGAAAAATGCAAATATTTCATTATATTATTCTGCCTATTCTCAAACTGCGCTTACTGACTAATTTCTGAAATTCAGAACTTCATTGCTTTCGACACTGATGACGTATTGCGATAGCCATTAAATATTTGCTATTCACGAGTTGTCTCACGAAACTATTTTGATATTCTTGGTACAGAAATATCATATACTTGGTAAAGAACCATTGTATGTTATTGCAGTTTTTGTGAATTTACTTATTTGTTTAAACATATAATTTGTTGCAGTGTTATACGAGGGTTTTTGATTTCTTCTTGAAAAATGTGCGACATACTTTTTAAACAATTTTTTGTGGTTTTATTCAACATTTTTGATGCTGCATTCTCATTTCTGTAATTTTTGTTTGTATTATTCTTATTGTAATTATTTTTTATTGGTAAAATTATTTATATTATTATCATTAATATTATATTCATATTCATTTATTTTTTAAATAACTGCCACCGAGTTGTACTCAATTGCAGTTAAATATATGTTGTCTTATCTAATAATAAAGAAGATTGACGGCACATAACCCAACAGATCACCCTTTGCTGCGACTACTTCTACAGTGATGCACACCTCTACATTGAAACAAAGAATACTCCATGTTGAACAATAGTACCAAATAACGAGTGGCTCGAAGAAAATAATGTCTCAGAAGCTAAAGCAGATCATACATTCTACATTCCACAAAGATACCTATCTTTGATACAGTCAAAAGTTTATGTCGCAGATGAGTTTGTGGAAACACCAGAACAGTTTTAGAAATTATTGGCGGAGGATCGTATCCAAGCACTTAAAATCATGGTGAAATTGAAATACCCAAGCACTGGAACATTCAGAATGAAGGGATCAACGAATTTACATCATTACATTCCAATTTGTCAGACATAATTGAATCTTATATAAACGAGAGGAAATCCAGGAAAGGCCCATAAGCAAAATCACGTATTCCACCCAAAGAGGAAGACTCCATTGGAAAAGAATTATAAGCAATCACTTATTGACCGGTAACATATTTATCGGTCGGTAATATATTAAGTCATAACTGCAGCAACAGGAAACAGAATTTACCTAGAAAAGAACCGTCTCTTTCTGATTAAACATAAAGGTTCCTTTGGCTTCAAGAAAATAATTGCTACTATTAGGAAAACATGCTGTACATTGCAAAATAATTTTAAAATAAGTAAGCAAAATATTTTCTATGAGATTGACTTAGGTTGAATACGAGAAGGCCTTTGACGATGAACTTCACGATGATATGCAGAAGATCCTCGAGAGCTATCGATTTAATCTCAGATCTACAGAGATATTTAGGGTAATGAGGTCATCGAATTCAATATTACTTTTACATTGCGGACAGCGAATAATAAAAAAAATTCAGTTACAAGAGACGCAAGGGAAGATTCGCTACCCCTCTGTTGTTTTGCATCCCACTATCTACATATTTTTTGCATGCGGAGATCAATTATAATCTTCATAGTAAACGTCTAGTAGCCCATTTGTTTTAGATTGACGATTTTAAATTGTCTGCAAAGAACAAAGCAATTTTCTCTCAAATGTTTTCTGTGGTAAATAAACTCAGCAATAACGTCTGGATAAAATTGAGCTTAACTAATGTGAAAACATAGAGACAACGAGAAAACAATATTGTTATAAAGTTCATATTTTCACTGTGATTCAAGACTTTACTTCTTGTAAAATCTGCGAACATGAATATGACATATTGAACGACTCGATTAAAGAGAGAATATGAATGGGGTATTGCCTAAGAGTAACTTTTCCTACAGTTCTCTTTGCAATGGGTAAAGTTTCTGCAATTGGTAGTTTGGCTGAACCTGACTAAGCATCAAATGCAAACCATAGGCCAAAAAACATAATACAGCTTACAATGTCGACCATTTATTGTCTTGTTTATTAAAGGAAGAATTTCGTTACAACTTAGAACTGTCTTAAAACTTAGACAAATTGATGTAAATGCAATAGACGGATTGATGAAATATATGAGCATTCCTCAATATCAGTTACTTAAATTGTTCTCAATAAATCTCACCGAAAGTATGGAAACAGAAGCATTGGATGCGTAGCAAGAAACATGAAAAAATATGTATCATACGCTTAATAACACACTGAAGTAGAGATGCTACTGAGATAAAAATGTTAAATTATAATTAAGATTAGAGATACAAAGATACAAAGCAATAGACAATGTGTTAAAAAACAGGCAAGGTGCAGTTCAACAAATAGCATCTCTTAATGTGGGTTAAATGAAAATAATAAATCCAAAATGGAAAGCAATTGAAGTATCTTAATTTTTTTAATGTTTCTTTTGTCTAAGTAAAGTATTGTTGCTTCGAGTATAGTTCCTTTAGTATTTTAGTGCTTTTGTACGTAAATCATTACTTTAATAGTTTTACTGTCGTTAATATTTTGTAGTTGTATAGTTAGTATTAATAGCGATTTTTCTTTTTCATGATTTTCACATTCGTTAGTCTACATACAAAATTATTAGTATTTTGTAGATATTTTTTCATCTGATAAACTTACTTATGATTTGTAATTATTTTTTTAAATACCTTTATCTATTAATTACTTTTACAGTTTATTTTTTTATTTATTAAAGTTTAATTTCTATTCTTACTACTTGTTCGTTTTTTGCAGTGGTATTCAAACGCGACAAAAGTAGTTTGGGGGCCGAATTCCTCTCCGTAAAAGATAGCAAACTAATTCCGCTGCAAGCGCTACATTTAAAAATCTTTCGCGCGCGGCCTCGTCGCAAATGTCAGCCATCGCAGTTTAAACGAAGCAAATTTGATACGTAATTCCCTCCCTACGCTCTCGCAGACGGGCGTTTACGCAGTCACTGGGTCGTGAAGCGAAAATTTCTTTCGAGACCATTCGTCGTCTCCGTTTTTCCACGTTAATTCCCGTTCTCGTCACGTTTTCTCCGTCCCTTTCCGGCTTGCCTTTGGAAGCATGCCCATGTTTACCCGGCCTATCTTCTTTCAACAGGGAAGGTAGCCTGTGCTTTGAGACCGTCGTTCCTTTCGCCAGACGGTCACTGACGCGTTTTCTGCACCTTTCCCTCTCGGGACGGCCCGTGAGAGGGAGAGAGGTGGAGGAGGACCGATCCTAAGAGGTGCAACCTTTCAGACTGAAAGAGGAAGGTGGGAGAAGGAGAGAGAGAGCGGTGCGTATAGACCCGAAGGTCGGAGTTCCCAGACCTGACGGGGGAGGACGTTTGACATTCAGACACCAGTGAATGCTTCTTGCGTTTGCGTGAGTGCGTCGTTTTTGTATCCCGGCGCGTCACCTATTTTGGTCATTAGTCCTGTCCCACACTGGCCTGAATTGTCAAAAACCTGGCGAAAATGTGAAGGTTATCCTCCATTTGCATAAAAAGTTGTATATATATGTTTTATTATAATGATAATAATAATAATGTGAAATTAAATTTTTGAAAGACAAATAGCGGACCCAATAAGGAGGGTCAAAATTGTTCAAAGAGTTTTCATTCAGAGAAAAAATGTGAATACAGGGTTTTTTAAAAATGTTGATTAAGTACATGAAATTACATTTTTGAAACAAAATGGCAGATACAGTTTAGCAGAAAAAAATTTAAAAGTGTTTTGATTCACATGAACATTTATATACATTCATCCTAGAAGATGCTGTTTAATTTTCATGTGAATCAGAACATTTTTAGCTATTTTAGTTTGCCATGTTGAATTCTAGTTATAAAAACTTTATGGGTCATTTACAGGAAAAAATATTGAAAAATTTAGTTTTTTTTTATATTTTCAAAATGTAAATGTAATTAAAGATACAAATTCTTTAATTTTTAGAGATCTACATTCTTAATGATTTCATATTTCATTGCCGTTTTTAGATGTATAAAAAGCTCAACCTGAGCAAGAATTAATGTCAATATTCAATGGAATAAGCATCTGTAGGCTCCTAAACATATAAATTTCTTGTAATAGAAATTATAAATGCTACCACTTCAAGTTTAACAAGTTTTAGAAGAAATTTGATTACAAATTTTATTTATATTATTTAGCATATCACAAATATTTGACTTAAAAAATGACTTAATTTGTGTAAGATCAGACCCGAGTTACAGAGATATCTTTCTGAGCGAGGAACGTAACAAACACTAAACTCAGTACTGGTTTCCAAACTATGAGATAGGGTAGCGCTTTTAAGTTGACTTGCATGGGAATAAGGGCAGGTGAATGGACAGGGAAGAGGAATGGTGATTGCGCGCGGTCCGTAGCCCATTTGTTAGGGTACTGTACCGAATTTTGCCAGGTATTCCACGCCAGTGTACGTATGTGAGGTCTGAAATTGACCTGCGAATTAGTAGTAATAATTGAAGCAAAATTATATGTATTTAAGAAGTAACGCTGTAGGTATTTAGAAACATATTACAATAATTTTCTTGAAGTGTATGTTAAAATATTTTCATTATTGAAGATTATGCAAGAACATTTATATTTTGAACATTTCATATACTTGGAATCCTTTCCACAAGTTCACTGATGGTCACATTCTTTGTATAAAACTTATTTCAACATATAAGTTGACCAGATTCCACAACTGTTCTAAACATTGATAGATACTAAAATAAGGTAGTAACGTGAATATTTGCAGATCTCTCTGTAAAAGAACGCTAGAGTTTCCACCAAGCGACTTTGCAAAGCGATATCGAATTGTTGTCGAATCTCATATTCCTTGACGAAATTGCCTATAAATGTTCAGGAAGTGTCTTAAAAGTCTTAAAAGTTGAAGGAGTAAGTTGTTACCGAAACAAAGATAGAGGAACAACAATTTTTGGGGGCCGTTCGTCGATACCACCCAAACACTAAACTCCCGACTGGTCTTCCGATAGTGCAGTATATGATATGTGCGTTAGTGTAGTATATGTAAATATGAGTCTGTGTAAGGGGTGAATATTGGACAAGAAAAATGAAGGAAAGATCGAGGTCTGTCCGTGACCTGTTTAGTGCTTAAGCAATCTTCAGAGAAACAATGAATACTTATCAGAGCAGCCAGCCACTAGAATGTCTTCGTCGACAAGAGAACCGTAGGACCTCCCAGTGAGTGACACCGGAGTGACAACAGCTAACGCCCCAATCCCCCTCAGCCGGTCAACCCAAAAGTATCTATGTATGTATGTATGTATATATATTTTGGCCACAATAGCCTCCTCTACTTATCCTGGGCCTAACAGCGGCGTCCCAACCTTGCGTACATGGGTAACAGCGTACGTGTGGTTAGCACTTAGACATCCCTACGCCGTATTCTGGTCTTCTCAACCTGAGAAGTGAGGTTTCTCATTGTCACACAGCAACAAATACTGGAACATTTCAAGGAAAATGCCCACTATAATCTTGCTTGACCAAGCGTCGAAACCGGGGTCACGTCGTGAAAAACGAGCACGCTGACCAATGAGCTATCCGCGAGGGCCCACCCAAAAATATGCGACTGTTAATCGACCTAAACCTCCCAGCGCCCAAGGAAAGCGGACGGCGCTTCCATCCACCGCCGGTGTACGTCGGGGCGAGGGCGGAGGGGGTGGCGATGGTGGGGCGGGGCGGGGCGGGGTCGTAACGGCGAGAACGTTTCGTCCGGGCGAGCGGCCCGCGCAGCGCTTTGAGCCACCAGGTGGCGCGTCGCTCGCCCTGGCCGCAGTGGGCGCAACCACGAAGCGCTCCGGAGAAAGCCAAGTCACGGTCTCTGGATCGATGGCATTGTTGTGTAGTTGCAAATGAGCTGGTTGGTCGGTTAGTGATTTCTGGCGCGTCAACAGCTCAGGTGATTAGTCCCGTGAGTGTAATGCACGTTTCTTCTCAGAAGATAGCGGTGATCTTCCGCTGGATGGCGAGATTCGTCACCGACCTAAAGTCGGCTAGCGGGGTTTCCCCCTAACCAGGACTCTCCCATCAGCGGGGCACAGCCCTACCCAGGGCAAGTTATGTTCCAAACCGGTCTCCCGGAATATGTGGCAGTCAAGTGCATGTTAGCGCAAGTGTGTGTGTGTGTGTGTGTGTGTGTGTGTGTGTGTGTGTGTGTAAGGGGAGAGGATAGGACAAGAAAGAGGAAGCAAAGATCGCGCGCGGTCCGTGTCCCGTTTCTTAGGGTACTGCTCCGACAGTCGCCTGGTGTTGATCGGAGAACCCACGGAAAACTACCGATCAGAGCAGCCGACAGCTAGAATTCTCCTCCAGACAGCGACTGAATTCGACCTTGCTGATAAGCTAGTGTCGAAATCGTGACGCCATCAGGACTCGAACCTAGGACGTCCCGCTCAGGGGCGCTGCAGTGACATGAATTGATACTATGAGCTACTCCTCCCGGTTAGAAAATGAGAACAAAGACGGTTCATGCATACAAATTTATTGACACAACATAAAACATTCATGGGCATGAGGCACGGCCACTTGAGAAAAACCTACAAAAATTGTCTTCTTTTGCCGGATGTCGAAGTCTCGAAGGACGAGGCAGTCGGCAAAGGTCCAACTTCTAAGTGTCTAGTGGTGGGCACAGAGTAGATTCCCGGCGATGGCGTCGCTTCTACTTTGACTAGCGCGGTTACTCCAAGCTTGTGATATGTCTACAACTCCCGACTGAGATTCCTTTTGCTTGGCGTATTCGCCGGGATTATAGGCGCCGCCATCCAATGGGGAGACAGGGTTTGCTAGGAAGCTTGGTCGTCTGGTCGCAGCATGACAATGCTTTGCCCTACTGACCGCTACCGTCGCAGCATGACAATGCTTCGCCCTACTGACCGCTACAGTCGCAGCATGACAATGCTTCGCCCTACTGACCGCTACTGTCGCAGCATGACAATGCTTCGCCCTACTGACCGCTACTGTCGCAGCATGACAATGCTTCGCCCTACTGACCGCTACTGTCGCAGCATGACAATGCTCCGCCCTACTGACCGCTACTGTCGCAGCATGACAATGCTCCGCCCTACTGACCGCTACAGTCGCAGCATGACAATGCTTCGCCCTACTGACCGCTACTGTCGCAGCATGACAATGCTTCGCCCTACTGACCGCTACTGTCGCAGCATGACAAGGCTTCGCCCTACTGACCGCTACTGTCGCAGCATGACAAGGCTTCGCCCTACTGACCGCTACAGTCGCAGCATGACAATGCTTCGCCCTACTGACCGCTACAGTCGCAGCATGACAATGCTTCGCCCTACTGACCGCTACTGTCGCAGCATGACAATGCTCCGCCCTACTGACCGCTACAGTCGCAGCATGACAATGCTTCGCCCTACTGACCGCTACTGTCGCAGCATGACAAGGCTTCGCCCTACTGACCGCTACTGTCGCATGACATGTTTCTCGCCCACTTCGACTGCCATTGTCGCAAGCATGATGGCGGTTTCGTTCTACTGACCGCTACTGTCGCAGCATGACAAGGCTTCGCCCTACTGACCGCTACTGTCGCAGCATGACAATGCTTCGCCCTACTGACCGCTACTGTCGCAGCATGACAATGCTTCGCCCTACTGACCGCTACTGTCGCAGCATGACAATGCTTCGCCCTACTGACCGCTACTGTCGCAGCATGACAATGCTTCGCCCTACTGACCGCTACCGTCGCAGCATGACAATGCTCCGCCCTACTGACCGCTACTGTCGCAGCATGACAATGCTCCGCCCTACTGACCGCTACAGTCGCAGCATGACAATGCTTCGCCCTACTGACCGCTACTGTCGCAGCATGACAAGGCTTCGCCCTACTGACCGCTACTGTCGCAGCATGACAATGCTTCGCCCTACTGACCGCTACAGTCGCAGCATGACAATGCTTCGCCCTACTGACCGCTACTGTCGCAGCATGACAAGGCTTCGCCCTACTGACCGCTACTGTCGCAGCATGACAATGCTCCGCCCTACTGACCGCTACAGTCGCAGCATGACAATGCTTCGCCCTACTGACCGCTACTGTCGCAGCATGACAAGGCTTCGCCCTACTGACCGCTACTGTCGCAGCATGACAAGGCTTCGCCCTACTGACCGCTACTGTCGTAGCATGATACAAGTTTCGCCCTACTGGACCGCTACTGTCGTGCATGACAATGCTTCGCCCTACTTCGACCTGCCACTGTCGCAGCATGACAATGCTCCGCTCCTACTGACCGCTACTGTCGCAGCATGACAAGGCTTCGCCCTACTGACCGCTACCGTCGCAGCATGACAATGCTCCGCCCTACTGACCGCTACTGTCGCAGCATGACAATGCTCCGCCCTACTGACCGCTACTGTCGCAGCATGACAAGGCTTCGCCCTACTGACCGCTACTGTCGCAGCATGACAAGGCTTCGCCCTACTGATGCTACCGTCGCAGCATGACAATGCTCCGCCCTACTGACCGCTACTGTCGCAGCATGACAATGCCCGCCCTACTGACCGCTACTGTCGCAGCATGACAATGCTCCGCCCTACTGACCGCTACTGTCGCAGCATGACAATGCTCCGCCCTACTGACCGCTACAGTCGCAGCATGACAATGCTTCGCCCTACTGACCGCTACTGTCGCAGCATGACAAGGCTTCGCCCTACTGACCGCTACTGTCGCAGCATGACAATGCTTCGCCCTACTGACCGCTACTGTCGCAGCATGACAATGCTCCGCCCTACTGACCGCTACAGTCGCAGCATGACAATGCTTCGCCCTACTGACCGCTACTGTCGCAGCATGACAAGGCTTCGCCCTACTGACCGCTACTGTCGCAGCATGACAATGCTTCGCCCTACTGACCGCTACCGTCGCAGCATGACAATGCTCCGCCCTACTGACCGCTACTGTCGCAGCATGACAATGCTTCGCCCTACTGACCGCTACCGTCGCAGCATGACAATGCTCCGCCCTACTGACCGCTACTGTCGCAGCATGACAATGCTTCGCCCTACTGACCGCTACCGTCGCAGCATGACAATGCTCCGCCCTACTGACCGCTAATTGCTGTCGCACGTAGGTTGGAAGTCCGACGCGTACACAGCAGGAATAATTGCGGTATGCGGGCACAACACCTTCTATAGTCATTACTCTCGTTAGCGGGCTACATTGCATGTAACTCTCAGTTGTAGTGTACCAGGGGGAATTCACCCATGGGTGGGCACCTGGGCGCCTGGGCGATAGCTTCTAGTCCCAACCCCCGCAGGCGCACAAGTGCGCCCTTGGGTTGATATCAATTACTCGCGTTAGATTAGTGAATGTTTTATGTGGAAGCTGGTGTTCCTTTCCCATTGAATGATGAGATACGGCGCTGAACTACACATTGACTCGCGGGAGATTTCCCCTTGCTCATGGCTCCTCCCAAGCGGGGCAATGGGTGAGTCAGGACAAGTTGTACGCTCTAGATTGGTTCCCGTCTTGTGTTGTACATGTAAGTGTACGTGTGCGTGAATAAGGGACCAAGCTAGAACAATAAAGAGGAAGAAAAGAGTCCGTGGACTGTTTGTTAGGGTGCTACTCCACCATTCAATCCATCCTGGTCTTGATCGGAGAAACATTGAACGCTACCGATCAGAGCAGACGGTCGCTAGAATTCTCCTCCAGACTGCCTCAATACGGCCTAGCTATGTAGCTATTGTCGAAAATCTACCACCATCGTGCCTCTCGGTCAGGGTTTCTGCAAAGACATCGTCAAAGTTGTTTATAAGTTAAGCTCAGCCGGTTCCAAAAGGGAAAAGTGCACCTAATCGAGTGGAATCCAAAACGCTGCACCAAAATGGCGAACAAACGTGTTAGTCTGCTTTTTTATTATAAACTACTCATTTATGTGGAGTTCTTTTTATAGCGTAAGCGTGTATTAGTATCATTAGAACATCAAATTACAATTGCGATTTGAAATTTGCACGTCCAAGTATTAGCCGAGCTTTATTCGTGTGTTATTTGTTTGACGTTCCAAACATTTCTTTTAGGAAACAAAATGTAAAGAACATAGAGAACGTAGTTTTCTGCGGCCGGAATCAATAGCTACTTGGCGGTTTGAGAGACGCCGCGTCCTAGGCACAGGTGCCAAAGTTTTGGCCGTAATTCTGTGGCCTCCTTTAGCATATCGTTATCGCACACCGGCTGTTAAGAATGTCTTTTTTTAACCTTGTTTGGTTGCATAAGTTTATGTAATAGTACTGGAACAAAAGAATAATTATTTCTTTTTTGTATTTAGATTAATTTTTGTAGTTAGGTTTGTATTTATATATAATTTTTTTACAGTATATGACGAGTAACAGCACTCCCATTCTAATGTAAAGACAATATAAATGCATTACTCTGCGACATTTATTGCGTAGAACAAAATTTCAGCGTTATAAGACTTTTTTAAGGAAATCATTGAGAGAAAACCGCAACAACGAATAATAAATATGTGCTCATGAAGAAATATTTGAACATGTTTGATTCCATTTAGATATGCCAAGAGTTAGCAAACTGTTTTATCAAACACGTAGTTGACCTTCTTTCCCTGTAATACAAAAAAGGTGGCAGGGTAATATGTGATGTAACTCGATCAGCGTTATCGCCTAGGATGAACACGATCAATCTTTAAATCTTTATTCCTTTTATTAAAGACATTTTATAATCATCCTCGAAAACGCCCAACCAACATACAATGCAGTCTCAATTTTCGTGGTTAATTCGTTTAAAAATGTCAGACAAAAACATGTACCAAAAAATTAGGTAATATGAATGAAAAAATTATCTCATCCTTCGCCGTACGAGTAGACTTAATAAAATATGGGACAAAATTCGACAAAACAAGTAGTCGAATTCCGAATTGAATTAAATCTGAGACAAAAACCAATAGTTTTCGATACATAAATTTTGTTTAACTGTTTTAAAACTTTTCAATTTAGGGAATTGCAAATTTAACTCTATGCAAGTTTTGGTGACGTTGTATTCTTGCCTCTCCGGGATGGACCGCGTCTCAGTCGATGGAGCTGACATTTCGGCCATCTTGTTGTTGATTTCTTCAGAGCTATACTGCAGAGCTATCCGCAGAAGTCACAAGAAGATGGCCGAAACGTCAGCTCCAACGACTGAGACGCCACTCATCCCGCAGAGCCAAGAATACAATGACTCTGGTCGAGGAAGCCGACGAATTCGAAGTTTGGGTGACGTTTCCGATAGAATTTCCCTCTTCCAGGTAATAAAAAAATTACAAAGTTAATGGTTTTTATGTTAGTCCATCCTCAAACACAAGTATTTATGAAAAACCACTGATACAACTACTTTTATAAAATATGTTTCAATGAAAAAATAGGTTTATTATAATCAATGTGATGGTTGACGTCGTTGCGCGTGTAAGACATCTTAGTTTACATCACTTACCTGCTGAGTTTACTTTCAAAACCCTTGAAACACTTTTTAACTTCCCCTAGAATATTCTTAAAATATTGTGGAAATAATATGCAAATTGATTCGTCGTCTCGAGAAGAATCGGCTGAGCTACAAATTACGTCTATCGTCATCTTAAAGTCTTCAAGCGCGTTTACGCGCTTGAAAACTCGCACAAAAGAGGGAAATTCTCTTAGAAAGTTCTGGAAGCTTCCGAAAGGATCGGTCAGGTACCTATTCGCAGAGAGGGACGAGACAAATGACCCCTCACTTGCTTTGATTAGTGGACCGAAAAATGGGTGTAACTTAGAGTAATGAATGACTTACGGAGATAACGTACATTATTATATAGATTATGTACTCTGACACTGGAGCTTCGTCATACTATCGCTTGATCATTGCGTCACAGGTTGAGGGATATGGATCTCTGAATTCTATGATAAGCAGGTCCCAAACCCTTACAGCAATATAATGAATATAAAATATTATACATAATATACACGCGATAACGTAAAATGCTACTTATAATAACAACAACAACAATAATAATAATAATAATAATAATAATAATAATAATAATAATAATAATAATAATAATAATAATAATAATAATATTTTTTTATAACACAAATATTCACAAAATAATCATCAAACTGAAAGATTTACAAAACAAGGGTTTATAAATAAAGATAAAATAAGTTAACAGAAAAATATTATAGGAAGTAGACCAAACTTTCGAATATCTTACAAAAGCTAGATTCAATACTATTTCTAATTTTCAGACTAAAGAGAGAGAGAGAAAAAATAGTAATGTTGGATATCGAACATAAAAAACATTAAAAAAGGGTTGCAAGCATTCCGTTGTTAAATACTATTCAAGTAAATTTTAATAAAGAATATCCATAATTGAATTTTGAGTAAACAATAAGCAGGCATTCCCCCAGTTTTTCCAACACCCCCCGTCACACTGCCACGCACCGGCAGGGCAGAACGCGACGGCGCCATGCAGGTGGTGGGGGTAGGTGAGGGGGGTAGGGGGGTGAGGGAGGGACGGGGGGCGTGTGCCACCAGGTGACGCGTACACGTGTATGCCCCATAGGATTATCATCGCAGGGCTAACCCGCCTCTATTTACATACATTTGCATGCCCGCCTGCGCCACCCGCCGCGTCCGTCCTCTGTCCCCTTCTATGACGTCCTGGGGAGGGAGGCCGGCGAGCGGCGCATCCTCATTCACGTCAACAGAGCGCGCCCTCAGACGCGCTTTTGGATGTGGTAATGCGACGCCTTGCGGCCGGCGAGGGCGATCGGCACTTGGGACCGTCCGACTCACGTTCACTGCGTTGCAAGTTGCCAGGTGCACGCGGGTTGCAGCTAACGTCTCTGATCAGGGGGCTGTAAAAGTTACCGTGTTGTAAAAATTTCACTCGTATTGCGTGATTTGATTTAGCCATGCTCCTTGTTTGCTGTACATTTGATTTTGGGGTTTGATTTTGTAACTAACAACAGTAAAACAGTGTTAAACAGGAATAAATTCTATCTACAGAAATAAATGTTACAACATTTTAGGTTAAGTAGAAGTGTTGACGATGATGACAGTTTGCCAATGAATATTTACGTGATGGGATATCTCATAAAACATGTCAAATAACTTCTGAGTAGTAAGCTCTCTGTTGTTTAATGTGTTTCGCTCTGTACGGTCTCACGCAAAACTATTCCTGCTACCCGCTGAGCACCATCAAGATCAAATTCCTAGCAATCGGGAAAGTACAAGATACGCAACTTCGTTTTACCCGAGATTTTACATCCCATTCATTTGCAGAAGAGTTCATCTTCGACTACATTATGTACCCTTGGCGTTTGTAACATTTATAATCTGACATTCTGAATAACATAAAAGAAATTTTATACTTATCTTTGCTACGCTAACTTGCTTTTCTCTCCTCCGCTATCGCCACCACCTCCCGCTCTCACTACTCCACCCCACACACTCTCGCATCGCATCCCGCCCTCGCGTCTTTCAGTCTCGCCTAGCTCTTCCAGACTCGTTTCAACGTCCCCAAACCTTCTGCCCCTGCCCAGACCGATCGCGCCACTCTCCCGCTATACACGTGTGTAGTGCGGGATGCATTTAACAACTTTTTTGTTAAAACCTATTGATGATTCAAAACTAACTTTTTTCTAATTTATTTACTTCTTGTTCAACCGTGTGGGCTTTTAAAGATTTGCATACAATAATATTTTCAATAAGTAAAGGCATCCTTGACATTTTGAGCTTTACTTAACTGTTTCGTTTGTCAGATACTTTTTTAATTTACAATAGAACTAGTGAAAACCCGTCAAAATTTGACGGTGAGACCTGAGATAAATGTAAAATACTGTGACCAGACAAATGTTCACAATACGTTGCATTGTTTGGATCTTCAGGGTATAACGAAGATGTTCTATGATGTGAGTTCCCAAAATTTTGAACACGTATGGACCATGGGCAGGTGGCAATGCAATATCGGTGCCAAATTGCACAAAAGAAAGAGCACTATTATACTGACGGATATTATTTCTAAAGTTTATTGATGTGTCATCATGTCCTATATACAATTTTTATTTCTTCTGGCATATCGCCTGAAGGTAAACTTATATTCCCATTTAAGCAACACAGAGTAAATCGTTTGCAGAATTTCTCTCACATGCCAAGTGCAAAGCAGAACAAAACTGACATTTCATAGGCAACGACCCAGCAGAAAACGAAATGACCTCACTATCACGACACTTACGCTGACTTTCTCTTTCCCTGCGTCCAGTTAATGTACGTTTGCGTCTTTTGGGACGTGTGGGCAACGATTCGGAATTCGACATAACCTGTGAACAACTTCACTACTTCAGTACAACCGAGCAAAACACACTGTCCGAATGTTCTCTACAAAATTCACCACAAAAGCAAATACATGCAAACTGTCAACGCCACAATGCAATAATTACACTGAAACAAAACCTTGATGAATTGTAAACAAATCAACAATCAAAACAAAACATCAAACAGCGCCACCATGAAGAATCTATCGACTCATATATATCGATTTTGAAACAGCCACCCTTTGGAAGAAAACAATTGACTATTGATAAGCGTACTATTAAAGAAATATTTAATTAATTAATTTACACACTAAATGTTGGTGAATCAACACAAACAATATCTGATAACACATCTAGGGATCACATTCTTTCATTTAAAGGAAAAAATACTACAATCGGTTCAGTAGAAGCTCTAAACGAAGCCATGGCAAAATACCTTATTTTTTTAAATATATAGATTCACTTAATATTTATTTAATATTTAGCTATAATACCTTAATATTAGAGTTATTAGTTAAACCTATAATTGTTGATTACTTAAGAGGTACGACATGTATATTTTGGGAATTTGTAGTTTCTTTGAACAGAGGTGTATTTATCTTGTTAAACCATTTCAATTCAAAATGTATTAAAAAATAAAATTTATAGAAACCGGTTTATTGGTAAAACATTTGCTATGGAAATATATGAACGTTATATTGTATAGTGTAAGATAACCTGTGTAGTTTTTGGAATTCCATTCGTAAATTTATTATTTGTGTTTGACATAGTTGTTGTGAAAACATAGTAATTCTTTAAATATTGATCCTTTTTTGTATACAGAACTGAGCAGCGGGAAATATATTTCTTAATAGTTATCACATACGTGCTTTTAATCAACTGCAATTAGCAATTTAATAAACTATCACTTAAATTTAAGAAAGGCCCTAATAAAATTATTAGGACCTTTCTTTACTGATAGTTCATCTAAAATATGAGACATTAACACATTATCTAGTCAAAAAGAACATGAGACTCTTCATTTAGGTCCTCGTTCACTTTTCCCTGCTGGTACGCATACATTAGTCCATATTTCTTTGTGCCTCTTACATGCTACCGATATAAAACGAGGTTTCTATTCTCCTTCATTGAATCTTAATTATCTTGGAAGCATGTATGTACTACAGCTTTGCACTGGAATCAACCTGGCGAGTTTCATTGGTTACATACATTTTGCATCCATTCTTCAGGAGCACGCCTTCTTTAAGCTAACTTGCGTCACATCAAAAATGTGACTGATCAGCATATGCAATTATATTCATTACGCGTTCCGTCAGTGGCTGAGATGAGAGAGGGCAACAGTTGTGAACTCAAGCTACTCTGCGGCATCCCGGACAGAGACGTTCTAAGATTTGAGACCCGGAAGCGGCAGATTCTCAAAACTAGCTAAGAGTACATAGCTGAGTCGAATTCAACTAACTCCCGGAAGAAAATTTTAGCTGACGGCTACTCTGATTTTGAGATTTTCCTGGTTTCTCGTATAAATTCCAGGCAAACAGTAGCTTAACAAACGGGCAAAAAGTATAACTCACACATGCCGGGTTAAAAATAGCGGTGTGAAGCTTGTCGCTGTTGGAGCAAGGTCGTCCTGGTAGTGATATGTGGAATTGGTATTCTTGCACGGTGACGTGTACTTCGACGTGAGATCACGTTCCAGTTGGAGTGAAACATCACCACTTCGCGGGGTTTACCACATCTACTGACGGGACTAATGAGCGTAATGGCAATTGACGCACCAGGAAACAATGTAATCTATTAAACCTACCACCCTCCTCCCTGTTAAAAGTCGTTCTCCGACCGCGAAAAGTTGCTCTTTGCTCCCGACACGTCGTTCTCATTAGCTCTACATTAACGCATACTACATACCAATTGCAGTATCGCAGCCTCCGCAACAAAGTATTCCACAGTGCAGAAGTGCGGCCAGAAGCATGAGGAGCCCCTTTGCTTATCTCCGAACGGTTTCTGCAACCACGCAAAAGTCCTCATGGACCTCAGGCGCCATTGTCTCTACACAAACGCATTATGCATTATCGCAGCCTCCGGCACAAAATTATCCCATCACGCGTTAGTGCAGCCAGATACAGCAAGTATGTAAAACCTAAGTTGTTAATCCTTTCTCTCCTCCCTGATTTAAACGCTGTCGTTTTGCATTTGCTTTTCTGCTCCAGCCTCGAAGTGGTGCTCTTTGCTCCCAAAGCATAGTTCTGAGATTCTCCACACAAACGTGTTTTCACTATCGCAGCTTACGCCAAAAGTTCTTCCACACCGCGTTAGTGCAACCACAAACATGACGATTATGTGGAAGGGTGTACGCGATTTTTTTAATTCCGTCTATCATCTACGATTTCAACGCCGACACCGTACCCCGCACTTTTCCCCGTTTTTGTAAATATGCTCTTTGCTCCCGGCGCGTCGTTCTGATTGGCTTTACTTTAACACGTTCTGCACAATCGCAACCTCAGCCACAAATTCTCCCATAGACGTTAGTGCAGTGATAAGATGGACAAGTATTTAAAAGTCTGTCAGCGTTTTAGTTTATGCCCTTTCTCATCCCTGGCTTTCACCGACACTTTGCTTTTGCTCCTACCAGTTGCTCCGTTCCCTGAAAGATGCTCTTCGCTCCCGGCGGGTTGCTCTGATTGGCTCCACACTAACAGGTTCTGCACTATCGCAACCACCGCCACAAATTCTCGCACAGCGCGTTTGTGCAGCCAGATGCACGACGAGTATGTAAATGGCTGTAGGCGAACTTGTGCGCGGTGCGTGATGCGCGTGTTTCGATATCATATCTAGTCTCGTCGCGCTCCGCGAGCGTTTCCCCTGCCCCCACCCCCCTCTTCAACCCCCGCAGCGCGGCGTTGGCAGCCGGGGCACGTCAGCGAAATGCGCAGTAATTGCAGCGTCTGACCCGAAGTCACGGACGGCAGGCGAGCAGGATGAAAGGCGAAACGTAATAAGGAGAATAAACAGCCAGGTTGCGTCACTGCTAACTATTACTGAAACGAAATATTTTTAGGTTTTTAATTAACAGTAATTTGTTCTGTACTGCAAAATAAACATGCATTCATTTTGTAGTTCTTGGAAATATAAATGTTTTATTTTGTAGTGAATTAATAGTTTTTTTTCGCAAGAGATGAAAGTGGAGCAAACTCTGTGTTTTAAAAATGCCATTAAAATATATTTTTCTGCTGTTTTAATTTGAATATTCTGTTGATAAATATTGTTTGAAAGTTACTCAAAATAGCTGTATGAATTTATCTATAACAATTAATTATGAGAATTTCACAAATTTCACTTTTAATTAAATTTCTAATGAAGTAGTTTTAAATTTTGTTTTTCAGCCAACGATAGAGGTGTCAGGTATATGCATACAAAATCTCATCAAGTTTTGTCAAATAGAAGCAAAAGTTATATTTTTTTCTCACATAGAATTATATATTTCTGTGATTCAATTATGTATATTTTTGGAACCCCCTTTCACTTCATATTACAGTAGAATAAAAAAACAATTACCAAAGAGGTACATCTTACCACTAGAATCTACAATTTATTTCAGAGAAAAAATAATTTTATACTATTTGATTATTAGTTTCGATGAGATAAAATGAGACTAATTTATTCTCTTATGCTACTATTTATTAAAAAATATACCTAACTTATAATATATTTGTTCTGTTTCAGAGTGTTCCAGAAAAGATGTCACATTCCCCAATACTAAACGTGAGTTAAATTACTATCATTTTCAAAATAATGCTTCTCATTTCTTACATGGAATGAAATTTACGGCAACTATGAGTGAATGGTTCTTGTTGTGGGTCTTAACATGGTTTTGAATTCCTAAATTCTAAAATTTAAGCACTCTCTGTTCTGCTATTCATGGATTTCCCCATTCCAAAAAAGGCTATATGTTCCCTATATTCTTATCTCAACGGTGATAGATAAAAACTACTTAATGAAACTCCAAATATAACATCAAGATCTTCACATGAATAGACTGAACACTATATTATAGGCATGGTGGTTTGTAGATTTTCTACTCCACATCTCATTTATTGCTTTATTTACGCATATTGCAAGTATTTGCAAAGAAAAAAGTCTTAAAAAGTTTTATTTTCAACGTGAGGCATACCCCAGAAATTCTTGATACAAAATTCTTTGATGACGTTCAAAAGACTAGTATTATTATTCTGCTAGAACAATACACTACGACTTGCTTCTACAATAATTGTAGAATGGACGTAGCGACTCCTGATACCAAACCGCATCGCCCCATCATTTATCGCCCCCGTTTCGATTCACGACACGCAGCGTTTGTCGCCAGGCCGCGCAGCCATGCACAGCTCGTAACTTGGCGCGAAACAGCCTGGGCGCCCTTTGTCGCCCCCACCGCCCAATCCCCAACCCGCTTGGCTCCCACCACACCCCGTCGACTTACCATGTTCACCCACTGCTCGCCACCCCCGCCGCGCTCTACCGTCTCCTTCTTTCCCACTCCTCACCTGCTTTAACTCCACGTTCCCACAGCCATCTCTCCCCCTCTCTACTCTACTCAGTCACCTCCACATGCCTTTGAGCGTTCTCCAACACTCCCATCGTAATCTACTATCGCATTGCCCCCATCGAGCGCCCTACATCGCCACACCATTCTCACTGTCTACTCCCTCATCCGTGTTTACATACTCCAATTTTCTACAAACACCCTTCTTCCTTCGAATCTCATCCTCCACCGTAGCAGTTTACGCCACTCTCTTCCATCCCCATCGTGATCCACCACTCTCGCCATTCCTATTGCTCCTTGGACCTCGCGGGTTCTGAGCTTCTGCCGCTATCTTCCTCCTTCGATAACTCCTCTATTCTAAGCTTCGATTGAAACATAAATTGATTTCTGGCAGAAACGAGAGGGACAGTGCCATCCACCGGCAGTTTCAATACGAAAAATCTAAGTCGAAACGATTTTAGTGATTCGATGTATATGTCGCCCTCGCCTACCATCTCGTGACCTTGAAAGAACTTTCGGTTTTAACCGTAGTTTACCTGCCTTTGCCTGTTCGCTTGCCTCCATCCTGCTCCCCTGCCGCCGCTGAAGCGCCGTCCCCGCACTGCTTCCTCGCTGTCTCTCAACTTCGCTCCTCGCCGCAACCACTGTCACCGCCTGAACAGCTCCACTGTCTCAACAGTTCCCTCTTCACGTTAGCTACCCCATGCATGCCTTTCTCCCTACCCGTTCACCAAATACAGAACTCAGCCACTTCAGGTGCTACTAACTACCCTGTCTTTCACGCCCACGGCTATTGCATTGTTACTAAGTTTTCCATCATCGCCTCACCAAAGCATTGCCACCTCCAACACTACTCCTTATCTGCCTCTCCTGCCGCCCCACACTATCATCTACTACCAACCCTGTCATTTCGCCCACCGGCTTCTATTACTCTTACCCCGCTTCCAACAGTAATCCAGCGTCATCACCACCGTTTCAGGTGGCACCTCACCGCACCAGTCACCTCTGCTTTCAAGTATCTGACTTCTTCCTCCCGCACGTACTCCATGCCTCCTCAGGGAACTCCTCCACTGCAGCCGCTTTCAACACCTCAATCCTGCTCCATTGCCGCCCCGGCTGCTCTCACCTGTCCTACACGTTACACCGTGCTCACACCGCCACCTCGCCACCCCACCCGCTCAACCACTCCCGCCGCACC